>PVIW01000376.1:38494-108008 GCA_004026585.1 Noctilio leporinus | reverse complement strand
GTATATTTTATATTTATATATAAATATATATATATATAGATTGTGTGTGTATATGTATATATATAATATATATTGTGTGTGTATACACACACGCACACACACACACACACACACAATCTATTATATAATTAATTATAGTTTGTTTCCCAACCCTGAATAATATACACATGTTGTATTTTTCTTTATTCACATAAGCATCTTTTTTGAACTTTTAGTCACTGCATTTTTGCTTAATTGATATAAATATATTTATACTTGAGCCTATTTAAGTATTTTGAAAACTTTGTGTTTACCTTTCAGATATATAGTTTATGTAACATGAAATGTTGATCACAGTTGATTCAATAGATACAGAGATCAAACCTTAAACATTTTGAATGCTAAGCAGAGTGACTTAGCACAAAGCTTTGAGCATGCTTTGAATTCTGTATGTAGTGATATACTGTATCTCTACAGAACTGTCAGGGTAAAGAAAAGGAGTGTTGCAACAGTTATAAACATATCATATACAGACATTTATTCAGACAAATAGAGATGTAGCTAGGTGTCATTTTAAAGCTCAACTATTTATGCTCTTGGCAGATACTTGAAAGCAAAATGCATTTGTATGTCAGAATTTCAAAAATGGAAAAACAACCAACAAACAGTACATTGCCAATGGTTAATATATCAGGATTAATTCAAAGCAAGCAAAATGCTAATTGTTCTTACTACTCTTTGATTTCACATTTAATAATTACTAAGAAATGGCAAAATGATTAACAATAAACTAAACTTGTTCCAATATAAAAGTTTTAAAAATATATTTTGTATTCTCCCATTTTGTCTTATTTTTATAGAAAATATACTCAGTGTTTAAAAACTGCTGAATTTACTAAATTTTTCAAAGGAGAAAGAATAATTTCTTTTTTAGAAGATTTTATTTATTCTTAGAGAGAGGGGAAGGAAGAGAGGCAGAGAGGGAGAGAGATATCAATGTATGTTTGCCTTTTACCTGCCTCCAGCTATTAACTGGGCTCGAGACCTGGCTTGCAACCTCATCATGTGCTCTGGTTGGGGAATCAAACCAGCAACCTTTGGGTTCACAGGCCAGCACCTTATCCAAGAATAATTTCTAAAAATTGTAATGGAAATATATATATGCAACGTATTTGTATATAATATTTACTTCTGTCCATAAAAGTAAAGGGATTGTAGAGCTCTTCCACTGTCAATCATTGTGAGCCAGCCTAAAGATGAAGCAATAGGTTTCAGAATTTGAAAAACAGCACAGGACTGTGAGAAACACAGGAGATGAACCTCAAAATTGCATTTGTTTTCTGCCTGGAGGAATTTTTCTGATTATAACAGAGGACGGGGGGATGAAGTTTAGGGGAAGCAGAGTGGCTTCACAATGCTGAAGAAGTAGAAATAATACTTTGAGGATGATGAAGAGATTGGAATTGGTCATATAGGCTACAGAAGGAAAAAATCCACAGAGCCTTGCATAGAGGTCCTCTTTGTCTTTTGCTGAAAACTGAGCAGCACATGATCTGTGGAATATTCTGCAGTGTGCTGTCTAGAAAAAATATTGAGCAGCTGGAGAACATGCCAGGTATTACAAACCAAATTTTATTTGACTACCCTAGTCATTTTGCCACAACTCCAGAAAGCACACGTAGTCCAGGAAACAAACAAACAAACAAAAATATTTTTGTATAAGGGCTTCTTTATCCTAGAATAAAGAGTATTCTAGTAGCATACTAAAAAAGCAGCTGCAAGCAAAACAGAACCAGATATATGAAAACAGTGCCTTCAGTGGGCAAGGGGAAGGGGGTTGGGGGGAGGGGGGAGGAAGAGGCAAGAAAGGGGAGAAGTTTAGACAAGAACCTTATATGGAGGAACAATGGACATGGACAACAGGTGGGATAGACTTTGGGGGGAATGGATGGGTGAGGAAGAGGACAGAGGGAAGCAAAAAGGGGATGGATATAATAAAACAACAACAAAGTTAAATTTTAAAAAAGCTGAAAAACAATACTGAAGACAACCAAGGTGATGTACCTGTAGATAATTTGCTTGGGGAAAAATCCTCTATTTTTATTTATTTTTAGTGTATATTATAGATTATGTTATTACAGTTGTCCTGCATTTTTCCCTTTGACCCTTCTGCCTGGTGCCCTTCTTCCATCCAGCAATCACCCCTCCCACTTAGTTCACGTCCAGGGGTTGTACATTAAGTTCTTTGGCTTCTCCATTTCCTATACTATTCTTAACATTCCCCCGGTCTATTTTATATATACCAATAATGCTTTCTGATCCCTGCCCCTTTTCCTGCATTCTTCCCCTTCCCCCACCCAACTGATAACCTTCCAAATAATCTCCATACTTATGATTCTATTCCTATTCTGGTTGTTCACTTAGCTTGTTTTGTTTTTAAATTCAGTCATTGATAGTTGTGAATTTGTTGCTTTTTAATGTTCAAAGTTTTGATCTTCTTATTCTTAATGTCTCTTTAACATTTCATGTAATAATGACTTGGTGATGATGAACTCCATTAGCTTTACCTTGTTTGTAAGGCATTTTATCTATCCTTCAATTTTAAATGATAGCTTTGCTGATACAGTATTCTAGACAGTAAGTCCTTGCTTTTCATCCTTTGAATACTTCTTGCCAGTCCTTTCTTGCCTACAAAGTTTCTTTTGAAAAATCAGCTGATAATCTTATGGGAAGCCCTCTGTAGGCAATTCTCTTCTCTTGCTGCTTTTAAGATTCTCTCTTTATCTTTTACCTTTGGCATTTTAATTATGATGTGTCTTGTTGCGGTCCTCTTTGAGTCTAGCTAATTTGGGACTCTCTGTGCTTCCTGGATTTATATGTCTATTGCCTTCTCCAAATTAGGGAAGTTTTCTTTCATTATTTTTTTAAGTATGTTTTCAATTTCTTGCTCTTCCTTTTTTCCTTCTGGCATCCCTAGGATTCAGATGTTGGCATGTTTGAAGGTGTCCCAAAGTTTTCTTATTTTATCCTTATTTTGTGAATTCTTATTTCTTCTTTCTGCTCTGGTTGACTATTTATTTCTTCCTTATGTTCCAAATTATTTATTTGAATCCTGGCTTCCTTCTCTTCCCTGTTGGTTCCCTGTATATTTTTCTTTATTTCACTTAGAGTAAATTTCATTCCTTCCTTTTTGTTGTTGCCATACTCAGTGAGTTCTTTGAGCATCCTGATCACCAGTGTTTTTGATCTGTGCATCTCATAGATTAGCTATCTCCATTTCATTTATTTCTTTTTTCTGGGGTTTTGTTTTGTTCTTTCATTTGGGCCATATTTCTTTGCCTCTTCAAGTTGGCAGCCTCCCTGTGTTTGTTTCTGTGTATTAGGTAGAGCTGCTTTGACTCCCTGTAAAAGGCACCTGTAAGTTGTTTGGGGAGGAGACTTAGGTAATCTACCAGGACCTCACTTTGTGGCTCTGTGGAAGGAGGGCTCAGAGAGGGGACAGTGCTCCTGCCTGGCTTCTGGGGCTTTGCCTGACACTTGACCATTTCTAGTCACTTAGCCCACTCCCAGCATGAGACTGGTGCCCTTCCAGCTGTTGTCCTGATGTTAACTCCCACAGTGGGTCAGTTTTCATATTGCATGCCGTTTAAGCAAAGTTTTCCGGAAATCTAGCAGTTTCTGCTGCTCCAACTCCCACTGGGTTTTACAGACAGAAATTCTAAGGATTTACCTTCCCAGCTGTGAAACCCTGGGCTGTGCAGTCTGGCCTGGGAATGGTATCACTTGCTCCCAAGGTATCCCTCCCAATTTTTATCTACCACCAGTGAATGGGGGACTGCACAGTCCTGTTCCACCACCGCCACCACCTCTCCATGCCACATTATGTATCCTCACTCTCCACCCCATTTCTGTATCTCTGCCCCTCCCACCCAACCCACCTGGGTGAATGTGACTTTTTTAAATCCTTGGTCATTGGACTTTCATATAGTTTGATTTTTCTGACAGTTCTGGGTGTTTTTGTTTTGAGATTTAATTGGAATTCCTTTCTGTGGTTGCACAAGAAGGCAAAAACTTACCTACCTATACCTCCATTTTAACCAGAAGTATCAAAAACTCAATATGTTTAAAAAATAGAAAAGTTCAGTTAATTAACAATATAATATCTACAATCTATAAATCCAACAAATATTTGCTAGATATTTGAAAATGGGATTCGAAACCATAGAAGAAAAACAAATTGTTAGAAACAAACATGGAATGGAGACATCATCTCAGAATTAGCTGCTTTAATACATTTGTTTGCTATTAAAAAGGAGGATGGCCCTGGCTGGTAGCACAGTGGGTAAGGTGCCAGCCTGCGAACCCAAAGGTCGCTGGTTCGATTCCCCAGCCAGGGCACATAACCAGGTTGCAGGCCAGGTCTCCAGCCAGGTCTGTGGAGGCAGGTGAAAGGCAACCATACATTGATGTTTCTCTCCCTCTCTGCTTCTCTCCCTTCCTCTCTGTCTGGAAATAATAAATAAAATCTTAAAAAAAAAAAAAAAAGGAGGATGTAGCAAAATTTTTAATGTAATAAATGAACACAAGGGGAATCTAAGTAGGAAATGCTAATTACAAAACATGCTAAATAAAAATTTTAGAACTGAAAACTAAAATATATAAAAAATAAAATAAAATAAAGCACTTGGTGATCTTTAACAGAAGATAAGATACTGTAAAAGACCTTATCAGTCATCTTGAAGATAAAATAGAAATCATTGGAACCAATGCACATAGAAAGCAAATAAAATTATAAAATACTCAGGGACTCGGGATCTGTGGCACAATATCAAGCAGTTTCATATATGTGTCATTGGAACCCCAGAAGGGAAAGAAAGCATATGGGGCAAATACATAAATAGTGGTTGAGCAATTTTTTTTTAATTTGAAAAAAAAAATCAACCTCTACAGGCCAGCAGAGCAAACCCCTAGCAAGTCAATAAAAGCCACCCAAGAACACAATATAGTCAAGCTGCTGCAAGCCAAATATAAAGAATATTTTAAAAGCAGAAAGATTGGGGATTACATACTATCTACATGAGGAACAATAACTGTTGAAATAGAATTTAAAGTTCAGAAGTATGTCCTTTGAATATTGTTAAAAAAAATAAATACAAGCAACAAAAAGGCATTTTTCTCATGAACAAGTCTTGGAGGACCTACCACCAGCGGTACTGCACTTCTAAATGTTGAAGCAGGCTAGTTAGGCTAAATGGTAGTGATTTAAATTTTTTTTTTTAATAAAAAAAAAATTTTAAGATTTTATTCATTATTTCTAGAGAGAAGGGCAAGGAGAGAGGAAGAAAGGAAGAGAAACATCAGTGTATAGTTACCTTTCACCCGCCTCCAGATACAGACCTGGCTGGAGACCTGGCTTGCAACCTCATTATGTGCCCTAGCTGGGAATAGAACTAGCAACCTTTGGGTTCACAGGCCAGCGCTAATCCACTGAGCCATACCAGCCAGGGCTAAAATCAAGATTTGATGCAACTATTTAACATATCTGGAGCAGCTGCTATCTGCTGCTTAAATTCCGGTGCATATGCAGGGGGTAAAAAAGAAAAAAAAAGGATCTTTGTTGTTCTCTGTCTATCCGATTGTGGTGGCTAAGATCAAATGGAGGAATATGAAAACATAATAACAAGATAAAATAAAATTTTAATTTCTTCCAAAGATGATTGTATAAAATAATACATTCTCAGAGAGAGAAGTATGTGTGTTGTGGAAGGGGGTGGGGGATGTATGATAATGATAATAATTGCATAAATAAATAGAAGAAAAATGGAACTATATTACATTTCCTTAGATTATGCCTAAATTAGCCATCATGACTGACTACTGTACTAAATATGGGATGCATATTGTAATTAATAGAGAAGCCACTAAAAGTAGGGAGGGACAGAGTGAAAACAAAAACAGATAAGATAAAATGGAATAACAAAATTTACTCAACCCAAATGGAGGAAAAATAATAGACAAAAGTAAATAGTAAGTGGATACATGATGTCAAATGTTAAATGTTAATAGACGATGTAGTCTAATTAAAATACAAATGTTGCTAAAATGGTTAAACAAAGAATGACCTGAACATAATCTATTTATAAGAAATTCACACTAAATATAAATGAATAGAAAGGGTAAAAGTGATAAGATGAAAAAAATTTAGTTACACACAAACCATAACAAAGCTGCAGTGGCTTTAATAATTCAGGCAAAGTTAATTCAAGTATAGAGTACTAACAAAGTAAACCAGTGGCAGAGGTTCAAAATATTAGTAACAAGCCCTTTGTGGTGACACAGTCAATAAGGCACTGACCTGCAAACCCAAAGGTTGCTGGTTCGATTCTCAGCCAGAACACATAACCAGGTTGCAAACCAGGTCTCCAGCCAGATCCTTAGCTGGAGGCAGGTAAAAGGCAACCATACAGTGATGTTACTCTCCCTCTCTGCCTCCCCCCTTCCCCCTCTCCAAAAATAATAATAAATTTAAAATCTTTAAAGACAAAAAATATTAGTAACACTAGGACAAGAAAAGACATAGATAGAAAAATACTATACAACAAAATCTAAGAAGTCATACATCAAGAAAATAAAAGCTCTACATATGTTCATTTTGGAACATTTTGAAAGGATATACAAGAATCTGTTAACAAAGTTTTATTTTTTGGAATGGCAGGTTGTGGATCCTGAAGGCAAAGGAGAATTTAATTTTTATTATCTATAGTTTTATAATTTTCAAGTATTTTACAATGTAGTACAGGTTTCACTTTATAATACAAAGATAGACTTTTTCATCTTATATAGAATTGACTGCATTTCTTTTTTTTCAATGTTATCATCTAGTCTGGAATTATTATGTGCTCATGTATTATTTTCCTAGTACTGCAATACCAAATTACCACAAACCTAGTGGCTGAAATCAACACAAATTTATTACCTTATAGGTCTGATGTTAGAAGTTTGAAATGTGTCAGCACAGCTGTGTTCTTTCTGGAGACTCTCTGGGAAAATTCTGTGGTTTGAGCTCCCAGGCATTGTCTGCTCAGCCTGGCTAGCCAGTGGTCTGCATGACTCCTGCTTCTGATTCCATCCAGGTTCTTTTTCACCTGACTTTAGTCCTTCAGCATCTCTCTTCTAGCACCTTGTCATGACATGGAACCCACCAAGCTAACCCAGATAACATTTACACTTTAAGAACATTGACTTAATGGCATTTGTAAAATTATTTTTGCCAAGTAAGGTAACATTCATAGGCCCCAGAGATTAGAACATAGATATTTTTAGGTTCCATTATCTAAATAAGTATTGTACAAATTGTTTACCATTCAGTATTTTATTTAACCCTCGTACAATCTTTATGAGCTAGGTTCTATCTAACAGAAGAAACAAATTTAAGAGGGATAAAGGAAATTTCGTGGGATTACACAGAGACTAAGTTGAGAAACTAGGAAATGTAAATTACATCTGAATGACTCCAGGACCTTTAATCTTAACCATTATACTACATGCCATCATTAATATTATGCCATTGCTTTTAGGGATAGATAATTTGTCATATTGCATATTGACTGTCATTTTAATTTTCAAGTAACACTTTTACTTGTTCTAAATAGTACACAGGTATCATTAAATTAAATCAAGATAGATAACTATTGACTGTAGGTTAGCATTATTTTCCTTGAAACAATTTTGGTTGCCCAAGATCCAAGTGGCCATATCAAAATGCCTATTGAGTCCCTTACCATGTTAGGCTACACTTCAGCTAGTACTTGCTATCTGATGATCTGAGATTTTTCTGCTAAGAAGAGTTTTTGAAATTCTATAACTGTCCACTTTTTTCATGTTCTTTTCACAGAACGATGTTAACTTCGGCAGAAATCAATTTCCAAACCCACTTATCAACTCCCTTGGCAAGTCTAGAGGCAAACAACTGGCCCAAATGTTATTTTTCAGCTTAAAGTAATAGAATGATACCAGCAAGTTGAATACATAATATGAACAGAAAAAGGCTAAATATTCTTATGTAAATACAGGTTTTGCTTCTCACTCAGTCCCTAAAAACGTTTTTGGAATATTTCATTTGTAAATCTTGCTTACCAAGGAATTCTTGCTTATGGTACAAAACCTTAGTAGCCAATAATCTTTTGATGGTTTATTCTATGATGCTATTGTGGCTTATGAACTACCAACATTGGTCTACATTATATTGAACTCAAATTCATATTTAATGCTAATTTCTGGCACAATGCCAGTTTTATGGATGAAAAAAAAATGTGTGGCCATTTAGATTAAAATAACTTTGGAAGACTAGAATGTCTGTAGTACTAAGATATTAAAGTTTTTGAGCTTTAGAGGTACATCAAGTTTTGTGGTTATCATGGGATCTCACTACTAGGTTCTATTTTCTCTGAATTGTGTATTCACTGTAGGCTACAATATATAATTTATATGAAAGTCCAAATTTGGACTCTAGCTTTAATCTTTCTGATTTTCATACACATATGTGAATATTCCAATTTTTACTGTAAACTTTCAATTGTGTATCTGATATCCATACATAAAGTTCAACATCATCTCTGTGCATGTATATATGATATATATATCTGTATGTCTGTATGTGTATACATACACACACAAACACACACACACACAGATATATATATATATATATATATATTCACCTTTCATTGTGTTCTGTCATAATATATGTATCACTCAATTGTTTTGCCATAATCCTTGGAAGCAATATTGATGCTTTCCTCTTCTGAATATATTTAAATTAATTAGTATTTATATAGCTTTTCCTATGATCTAGTTATTCTTCTAAAAGCTTTACCTTTTATCTCATTTAATTCATATAAAGTACCAATGTAGTAGATATTATTATTATTATTATTTTATAAATGGGGAGACTTACAAAACAGAACATTTAATTAATTTTTCCAAGGTCACCCAGCTGATAAATAATGAAGTCAGATTTGAAACTAAGCATCTAGTTCAAGATTCTCTGCCTTTAATCAACATATTCATACATCCAGGAAATTAATCCCACCAAGTCTATTTTTTAAATTATCTCCATCCTAATTGCCAACATGCTTTATTGCCCACTACTACAAAAAGCCTTCTATCTCACCCTTTCTTTCCTTTGTAAGGAGATTTGAAATGATTGACAATTACTTAAAAAGAGCTTTGTTTTTGCCTGTGCACAATGGTATCATTATTAGGCTAACCTGAGATCAGATTCTGTATAATTAATGCATGGATTAATTTCAGATATCATCATTGCATTAGTTCCTTACTTGGGGATCATTTCATTTCAAAGAGATAAACAAACTATTTGATTAAACAATTCTGCTTTTGGTATATATCCAAAAGAACTGAAAATGGGAGCTCAAACTAATTAATAGCTGCACACCAGTATTGATAGCAGCATTATTCACAATAGTCAAACAACGTAAACAACCCAAATGCCCATTGATAGATAAGTGGACAAACAAAATATTTTGTATACATACAATGGAATATACAGCATTAAAGTGGGAAGGAAATTCTGACACATGCTACAATGAAAATAAAACTTGAAGACATTGTATAAGTGAAAGACACCAAGACAAAAAGGCAAATATTGTACCATTACATTTGTATGAAGTACACAGAGTAGTCAAATTCAGAGACAAAAATTGGAATAGTGGTTTCCAGGAGCTGGAAGAAGAACGGGATGGAAGATTATTGTTTTTTGATGAGTACAGGTTTCAGCTTGGGAAGATCAACACATTCTGGACAGGGGTGATGGTGATGGTGATGGTTTTACAACAGTGTAGTATACTTATCATCATTGAACTATATAACTAAAAATGGTTAAAATGGTGAATTTTATATTTTGTATAGTTTACCACAATAAAAATACAATTCATATGGAAATGTGAGATTAGTTGAATACACTTTCAAGAAGGTTGGAAACTAGGGTTATCTAAAAAAACATCAGATCCCCAATACAGCTGGCTGCTGGGGAAAAGGGTTAGATAGTTAGGAACTGAGTTACCACTGAGAAACTACATCTGTCCTAAGTGACTGGAATTCACTGACAGTTACATTTTATAAATGTAGTTTATTATTTGTTTGTTAGTTTATTTCTACTGCTGTCAAGAAATGCCAATAGATCTTAGGGAGCAGAGCTAAACTTACCTAAGTGACCACCAGAAATGAAAAATTCAGGAAAACCTTAACTAAATATGTCTTGCAAATAAATAGAAACAAACCTTATATTTTGATATTAAAATAAAGATGCAATATAGATCAGGGAAGGCCTATCTAAAGATATTTTATTCACTTAGTGATATAAAAATTTTAAGCATATTCTTTTCATAGAGATACAGTATAGAATTCTGTGCTCTACAATTTTCTTTTTGCTCATCTTTTGAAGAGTTCATGATCAATTTCTAAAGGCTCACAATAATTAAACCATAAAGTGACGTGTAGTGAAAACTCATCATCATGTAAGAATGAATATATATAGTCACACTCTGTATGTGTGAATAACAGAATATATGAAAAAGGCAAGTATGGGGTGTATGTATTCGAGAATGATGGTTGGGTGGGATGAACATGTTTCCTCCTGTTAGTTTATACGCAAAACAAACAACCAAAGACAATACACACCTATGCAGAGATTGCTATTTGTTTTAATATATAATATATATTTACATATATAATTTAAATTTATTTTATTATTTATAATCTTTTAAAGAAAGTTTATCACTTTTTTAAAATTCTAAATTTTATATTTTAATCATTCTTTGTTTTGGTTAAAAGATTTTATTTATTACTTTAGAAAGAGGGGAAGGGAGAGAGAGACATCAATGTATGGTTGCCTTTCACCTGCCTACAGCTACGGACCTGGCTGGAGACCTGGCTGGAGACCTGGCTTGCAACCTGGTTATGTGCCCAGGCTAGGAATTGAACCAGCAACCTTTGGTTTCTCAGGCTGGTGCCTTATTCACTGTGCCACCAGCCTGGGCTTGTCACTATTTTTTAATGTTCTTGAAAAAACAACACATATAGCCCTGACTGGTGGCACAGTGGATAGGTTCTGGCCTGCAAACCCAAAGGTCTTTGGTTCGATTCCCCAGCCAAGGCACATAACCAGGTTGCAAGCCAGGTCTCCAGCCAGGTCTGTAGCTGGAGGCAGGTGAAAGACAACCATACACTGATGTTTCTCTCCCCTTCTTCCTCCCTCCCTGCCCTTCTCTCTGAAAATAATCAATCAAATCTTTTAAAAATAACACATATAGCTAAGAAATGAACTAAAAGATAATAAATTTGTTTATGGTAGAGAACAAGAACACATAACTGGTATTGAGCAATAATACCAATTAAATAAGTAAAACCAAAATTTTAATATGCGTTTACCTTCTCTTTTTACTAATGTTTTTAATAGATATTTTTAAAAACTATATAGTCCAAACTAAAAATATGGTAGATATCAGGTTTAAAAGGGGGAAAAAAGAGAAGAACCTAAATATATATTAACTGAAATGGAATAAGATACTTTGTATATTAAGCAGTTTGCAAATACACTTTTACCTTTTTACATGAGCAACATTTTGAAATAGTAAATAGTTTTGTGTGTGTGTGTGTGTGAGTGGTTCTTTGAATCTAAGATGGACAAATATGTGCTATAAAGTGACAAGAATGGAAGAGCCAGTTAGGAAGTCAAGCTTTCTAATAAGGATATTTCTAGCTAATAAAGCCTTGAGTTAACGGCCAGAATTCCTGAATTTTAATTTTAACTCCTGAAATCCTGAATTGTAATATGTGTAGTCAGAGTAAGATATTGACATTCATTGTTTCTAAGGCTAGCAGCAGCTCCACAATTCTGTAAGACTATTGAGTAATATAAACATTCTCCTTATGAATAATTACAATTCAAGGCTGAGATAGACAGCCATCTTTCTAAGCATCTTCTCTAAAGATATCCCTTGATACTTCAAAGCTACACTGACCACAGCAATCTGGAAATGCCTCTGGGTTTCTACATACCTAATTCCACCAAAAATTGTATCTATCCAATTGTGACTATGCTACTTTCCTGGAGTAGGGCAAAAGTAGGTTTACAGTTGTCCATATAAGAAATAACACAGTGATTAATTAATAATAACACAAACATAAACTCTATTTCACATATAACTGTAAATCTCTCCTGGCCCCACCTTGTATTTGCTGAGAAAAATTACTCAAGAGATAATTAGAATTTCATTGCCTGTTTTTAATAGATATTTCTGTGTATCCCTATGAATCTTATAAGTAAAAACTCAGTTCTAAGGCTTGAACAACTTCTCTTCCAAAACAAAGAAAAATGCAAATATTCTCTTTAAAAACATGTTAGTCTCCACACTGCATATAATCAGTTGTTTTCCAATCAAGCCCTAATATTGCTTTGTAACACCTTTAGATGTCTTTATTTCTTTAAACTTAATTTTATAATTTATTCATTCCTTCTTCATTGAGTGTTACATTCTAATGTATATACATGTTTGAAAAAATAACTTAAAATCAAAAGTTAAAAAATATAAAATTTTATTTAATTGCCAAATAACATTTCCTTGGTTCTCACAAAATATGTAGATCTAGATGCATAATTCTAGTTTTGGGTTTTACTTGCTAATTTATGGGTTACTACACAACCTCAATTTACTTTTGAAAATAAAATTTATATATGGCAAAATAAAATTCAATATTTTAACAGAAAATATTATATGAAACAAAAGCTGTTAAGCCAATAATGGAGTTTTCACAAATGTCATAACCTTTTGAGAAATAAGAACTATCTAATATGGAAATCTATACTTTTAAAAGTAAAAATAATAAGTAAAACATTTTAGCAAACATTATAAAAATATTGAAACAGCCTATTTTTTCTTTAATTCTTAAATTTGGTAAAAATTACTTTCTGAAAGGATTACAACATGCTAATTATGTTTTAAAAAGTAGGTACGTCAGGCCAAAGACTTATATAGAAATATCTATACATGCATGTAGTCTACAAAAACATATCAAACACCTTACACACTAAGTAAAAACACATAGAATATCTTATTTTAAGGACCTTATATTTTAGTCAGAAATACAATCAGTTAAATGTCACAAAAATAGTTATTTATTATAATGATAAATGCAATAAAGGAAAGCTGCCTGAACTATAAGAGCACAAAATAGATATTTGACTTAATTAAGGAAAGAAGTCAAAAAAATCTTCTTTGAGAAAAGCATGGTTGATCTGGGATGAGCAGACAACTAGATGAAGAGGGGGATAAAGTGGATGCGGAGGATTTAGCCAGAATAAAAAGCATGTTCCACGGACTATAGACAAAACATACAACATGATTATGAGTGAATCATATTGTAGAAAATTAAAATGGTTGTCAAGGTGCTAACAAGTAGTAATAGGAAAGAAAAAAAAGAATGTAGAAGGGCATTCTGGTCAGAAGAAACTTTCTGCGTATACATACAAGCAGGCCCTGTAGCAAAAGACATTATAGGAAAAAATGGGACAAAACGTGTCATTTGAGTTGGAAAAGAGGAAGAACATGAATAAGGTTAAGTAATCTGGTGGCAACAATAATTTTAAAATTTAATTAAAAAGAAGGAAGAAATAGAGATAACATGTGTGAGTCTGGGTTGGGGTATAGGCAGACAATAGTGGTTTTCATTTAACGTACAGGGCCGGAGAAGGCTTGCTTAGAAGGTGACATTCAAAGGAAGTGAAGGAAGACATATGCAGTTATGGGGTGGCAGTGTGGGCAGATGATCCAAGAAGAGGTATGAGTAGGTGTAAAAATCCTGATTTAGAGCTTTCCTGGATGGCTAGCAGGGTCACTCAGGGGGAAAGAGGAGGGGGCCCCCGTGTATAGGGTTAGACAGGGCTATGGACCTATCTATGAGTTATTGTGAGGACTTTGACTTTTGCCTGGAGTTTCAAAGTCATTAGAGGAATTCGAGCAAGAGAAACACACTATGACTTAGCCCATAATGGAATTCCATGAGTGGTGTTTTCATTAAAACTCTTTGATAAAGAAAGAGGGAAAATCAATTTTGCTTTTCCAAATTAGCTGTGTTTGTCTTTGAAGTAAGGAAATCAGACACCAAGGAGCCACAGAAAACATTGAAAAAGAACACATTTTGTTTAGGGACAGACAGCTGAAGCAGTGAGAGTGAATCTGAGTCAGAAAATTGGTCAGAAAATGGCCAAAGTACTTAGGAAATGACTTGGTGCCTGATTAACCATTCCATATTGTTAAACTCAATGGAGATAAATTTAGCTGGCAGTAGGTAAAATGAGATGAGTTTTCATGGAAACATGTTTTCAATGAAGTTGGCAAAGAATGCTGTGTACAACCAAAATATTCCAAGCTATATCCCAATAGTGCTTCATTTGGTCACTTCCCCTGCAGTGACCACCTGGGTTGTCTATCTCTGTGGCATGAAGAATGAAGATGTTAACATTTGATTTAGCAGAAGGGGTGAAATATTGATGTGGGTGAGGGAAGGAGATTGTCCTAAAACATACAGATTATTTGGTATTACCTCCCTGCTTTTGGTGGTTCTAGGAGCTGGTTTGAGTGTAATTCAGGCTACTCGCTCTCAGTGTTCAGACTTGGTTAAATTTAAACTATCAGTAAACTGAAAGTGATTTCTAAGAAATCGAAGGAGAAAGGAAAGGAGGGGAAGGGGAAAGTGGAAGGAAAAGAGGACGAGCAAAAGGAAGAAGAAGGAGAAGGAGAAGGAGGAGGAGGAGGAAGAGGAGGAGAAAAAGGAAGAGGAATCAACAGCAGCAGTTGATAGAAAGTGAGGTAGAATGGAGCCAGATCATATAAGACATTGTAAAGCACAGCAGAATCCCTGAAGGATTTTAAACAAGGCATGGATGTAGTGGGAGTGGAATTTGATGATTTGATACCTTATAATTTCCATTTGTTGTGATTCTTACTCCTGCCCAGTGCTGATTCAGTGCTGAAATGCAACACACTTCTGGTATTCCTCTCAATTAATCATGAGCTCTATTATATCTAATCAATCCAAAATGATTCAAAAGGCACTTGAGTGTCTTGACAAGCTTCTTGGTCTTGGTTGTGCATATTGAAAATCAATACAGTAGTATAGATGAACAGGTTGCAAAATATTGGTCTGATTCAGTCTCAACTTTATTATGTATTTTAAAAGATGCTCTATTTCAGAATTGCTTCTAATAGATTGCAGGGGAGGGGGGATCCTATTATTACCAGTATGAAGCAAATATTTGACAGCTGAGCTTTTTAGATAAACTTATTTTTATCCTAACTATCCACTTAGAACCTTGGTCTGCTGTATTTTACTTAATGTTTGAAACTCAAATAATAGTTCCTTGAGTCCAATCTATGGGTCATATTTGTGTCATAGCAATTAATTTAATGTAAGGCCATCAATATTAGTTGACTGACTAAATGGAAATGAAATCAATAAAATATTTTATTTATATTCTGCTACAATATTTCACTAATTCCTAAAATGTATCAATTTAATAACTAATTGATGAGTGTATACTTTGAACAAGAGCATTCTATACAAGTACTTATAAGTGCCTCATAACTGTTTATAGATGTTACTTCTATAGACAAAGATTTTTTGAGAACTACCACAGTTATACCACTATTCTATTGACACTTCTGGTTCTGTTGAATACCTATGAGTAGTTGTAAATGCCTTTTAATGAACAAACTATCCTCTGAATTAAAATAAATGAATATATATTATATATATATATATTCAATACTTTTTTTTCTATTTCAAAGATAACTTATTATATCAACTATAATATGATTTGGAGTAAAAAGGCATCCCTTTTTTGAACAATGAGCAAGGCCTAATTTAGTTCTTTATAAAAATACCTTTTCAGAGCCTTTTGAAATAAATTACAATTATAATTTCATTTAAAGAAAGTTAGGAAATGCTGTTGAGAGAAGGTTTAACAGAGTACCTAGAATTCAGACAGTATTTTAAGACAGGTGTGTCTTAGTTTTAGTGGCAGGCTCTGGACTGAGGCAATGGAAGCAGGTGGGTGAGCCTATAAGAGATGTGGGACCCAGCTGTGAAAAATGAGCATCTTCTCACAAGCGTGTTGTGCCTCTGTTTTTTTTCTATGTTTTTAATTATCTTACCATCCCCTTCCCCATACTAAAGTTGGTGAGATATTTAACATAATTAAAATTTTATAATCAACTCATCCTTACATTATTTTAAGAAGACTTTTTTAATGAGCAGTTTGAGGTTTACAACAAAATTAAGCACATACAGAGTTCGCACATACTCCTTTCCATTAAACATACAAAATTATCAACATCACTCAAGGAAATGGTACATTTTGCCAAGTGGTACATTGACACTTCATAACCATCCTAAGTCCATAGTTTACCTTACAGTTCCCTATTGGTGTTTCACATTCTATGCCTATCTATTTGGATAAATATGTAATGACATACGAGGTCTGCCCTGAAAGTATCAACTGCGCAAACCATTTTAATTATATTGACATTGGCTTGATACTCTTGGGACAGACCTCATATATCCATCAGTATAGTGTCATGTAATATGTCCATTCTCTGTCTGTTCATCTCTCCCTGACCAACCTACCTGACACCAAATATCAAAATAAAAAGAATATAATAAAATCTCCTCTAAGCACTACTTTAACATCACCTCACAAATGATAATTTGTATGTTCATTTATCCTTCATTCAAATTATTATTATACATTTTTTGAGATTACTTTTTTAACTCTTGTCTCATGTAGCAGTATGTTGTCTAATCCATGTATCTGGGGATTTTCCAGCAATCATTCTGTTGATTGACAGCTATCGATTCCTATTCTATTTCATTCTATTACCATACTCCATTCTGGTCTGACGGCAGACATTGTATAATTTTTCTTTATTATTTTAAATGTATTAAGGTGTGTTTTATGCCTCAGAATATAACTTGGTGAATGTTTCATGCGAGCTTGAGAAGGATGTGTACTCTGCTGTTAGATGAAGCAGTCTATGAATGCCAATTATATTTAGTTGATTGATGATGTTTTTGAGTTCAGCTATATCCTTACTGATTTTCTGCACAGTTGATCCTTTTCTGAGAGAGGGGTGTTAAACCCGCATTATAGTGGATTCATCTATTTCTCCTTGAGATTCTTTCAGTTTTTACCTCACACATTTTGATGCTCTGACGTTAGACACATACCATTAGTGAGTGTAATATCTTTTTGGAAAACTCTCCACTTTATCATTATATAATGCCCTTCTAAAAGAAAGAAGGGCACTATCTCCCTGATAATTTCCCTTGTTCTGAAGTGGGCTCTTCTGAAATTAATATAGCTACTCTCACTTTCATTTTTTGTTTGATAAAGTGCTAGCATGATAGATATTTCTCTATCCCTTTTCTTTTAACTAATATGTATACTTATTTTTATTTTAAATAATTTTTGTTTTTAATTACAATGGACTTAAATACTATGTTAGTTTCAGATGTACAACACAGTGATTATACATTTATATAACTTATGAAATAATCCCCCTGATCAATCTACTATCCATCTGACACCAGTTATTATAATATTATGGACTATACTCCCTATGATATACTCCCTCATGACTATTCTGTAACTACCAATTTGTACTTCTTAATCCCTTCACCTTTTTCACCCATGCCCTCAAACCCTCCCTGATCTGGAAACTGTAAAAATGTTCTTTGCCTCTGTGTGTCTGTTTCTGATCTGCTTATTTGTTTGTTTTGTATTTTAGATTCCCCACATGTGTATTTCACTGAGCACAACACCCTCTAAGTGCATCTATGTTGTTACAGATGGCAAAATTTCATACTTTTTATGGCTGAGCCATATTTCATTATAAACATGCACCACTTATTTTTATCTATTGATGTACACTTACGTTGCTTCCGTAACTTTGCTATTGTAAATAATGCTGCAGTGAATACATGGGTGCATAGGTCTTTTTGAATTAATGATTTGGATTTCTTCAAATAAATATCCAGAAGTGGAATTGCTGGGTCCTTCTTTGTTTCTTGGTAATGCCTTTGTTTTAAAGTCTATTTTGTCTGATATAAGTATTGCTATCTCAGCTTTATGTTTGTTTTCATTTTCATGAAATCTCTTTTTCTATCCCTTTACTTTCAGTCCATGTGTATCTTTTGTCTAAAGTGAGTCTCTTAGACACAGCCCATGTAAGGGTCTATTTTTGTTATCCTCTCAGCCACTGTGTACCCTCTGATAAGAACATTTAATCCATTTGTACTTAAAGTAGTTGTAGATAGATACGTATCTATTGCCATTTTCTTGTAACACTGGCTTGGTGGCAATGAACTCCTTAAGCTTCTTTTTCTTGTCTGGGACTGGTTAGCTGGGTAGAGTAATCTTTGTTGGAAGTCTTTGCTTTTCATCACTTTGAATATTTTGTGCCAATCCCCTTTGTCCTGTTGAAAAATCAGACAGTAGTCTTACAGGAGCTACTTTGTAGGTAACTAGGTACATTTTTCTTGCTGCTTTTATTATTTATTTTTAATTTTAAAAATTTATTATTTTTCAGAGAGAGGGGAAGAGAGAGAGACAGAGAGAGAGAGAGAAACGTCAATGTATGGTTGCCTTTCAACTGCCTCCAGCTATGGACCTGGCTGGAGACTTGGTTTGCAACCTGGTTATGTTGCCCTGGCTAGTAATCAAACCAGCCACCTTTGGGTTCACAGACTGATGCCTTTCTTGCTCCTTTTAAATTGTGGGCTTCTTTAGATTAATCTGTTTTGGACCTCTCAGCTCTTCCTGAGCTTGTATGTTTATTTCATTCACAGGTTGGGGAAGTTTCTCATTATTATTTTTTCAAATAGGTTTTTAATTATTTGCATGCTCCCTTCTCCTGGCAACCCTCTGAATGAAATGCTGGTAAAATTGAAGTTGTACCAGAAGCTACTTAGGGTGTCCTCAGTTTTTTGGATTGTTTTTTTTATCTTCTGCCATACCAATTGGATATTTTCTGCTTCCTGCTCTTCCAAATTGCTGATTTGATCCCCTGTTTCATCAACCCCTCTGTTGTTTCCTTATAAATTTTTCTTCATTTCAGTGATTTAATTATTTAGTTCTGATTAAATTTTTAAAACATTTTTAAAGATAAGATATTTCTTATCTCTTCGTTAAGCTCTCAGTGAAATTATCTACTTCTTCACTAAGTTCATTGAGCATCCTTACAACCAGTGTTTCAAACCCTGCACCTGGTAGATGGCTTGTCTTAAAAGTTGGGTGGGGCAGGGCCTCAGGAAACTACCATAACAGGGTGACCCGTGTTAGCCAGGCTGATGGAGACTCAGATATGGCACCTGCTGACTAGCTTTGTGGAGGTAGAAAGTGGCCATTGCCTCTGCCAGAACTCTGTCTGGAAGAAAGCTACCCCTCCAAGTCTTACTCCTAAGCCAGAGAATTGTTTCTCCTCATATGTCCCTTGTGCCTTATGAGCTGCTTTATCAGTGCTGGAGTTCAGAACAAGTGAATTCAAATATGTCAGTGCACAGGCCCTTTAAGAGGAACTATCTGGGACTCCCAAAGCTCTCTGTCTTACTCATCCATGATCTCCATTGGTTTTCACAGCCAGAAATTATGGGTACTTCTCTTCTTGGCACTGGAACACTAGGCTGGGGCTGGGACCACTCAATTTACAAAGTGTACCTCTACAGCAGAAATATCCCTCCTGATTTTCAACCACCACACATGGAAGTGAGACCAGCCCTTCCCACGTCCCTAGCCCTACTACCAGTTTCCATGTGGTTTTTTCTTTATATCTTTACTTATGGCATTTCTGTTTAGCTAGATTTCAGGTAGCTCTCAATGATGGTTGTTCTCTAGTTTAATTGTAATTTTGATGGGGTGTGGAAGAATGCCAGTACCACATTTTCCCTATATATGTATTTATTTTTGAACTGCATTTCTTATAGACAACATATAGTTGGTTTTGCATTTTGATTCACTGACAGTTTTTGTCTTTTCATTGTTGAATTTAGACCATTGACATTTAACATGATTATTAATATAACTGGATTAATATCTGCCTTATTTGTTGCTGTTTTTATGTGGTACCCTTTTTCTTCTTCTATTTTTGTTTCCTACATTTTTTCTGCCTTGTGTTTAATTGAGCATTTTATGATTCAGGTTCTTTCCTTTATTAGCATAATAGTCATACTATTTTTTACTCTTTTGAGTCATTGCCACTGAGTTCACATTATACATTTACAATGAACTCAAATAACATTATACCACTTTATTGATTGTGCAAGTGCTTTATAATAACAAAGTAACTCTAAAACTTCTTTCTATTTCTTATTGTCATGAGTCATTATACTTTTATATAAATATACACATTTTATTTTTATATCTAATATATACATATATATAAGCTTACATAATCAGATACATTGATGCTGTTATTATTTTGAATGAACCATTATCTGTTGGATTAAGAACGACAACTAAATGGTGTTTTAAAATTATTTCTTCTTTGATGTTTTCCTTTATGTAGATCTGAGTTTGTGACCTATGTCACCATCTTTCTCTCTAAAGAATTTATTTCTTACATATTTTTTGCAAGGCAGGTCTATTGGCAATAAACTTCCTCAATTTCTGTTTGTTTTTGTGAATGTATTTATTTCTTCTTCACTTTTGAAGAATAATTTGCCTTAGCACATAATTCTAGGGTTTTTTCTTTCTCTCTCAGAATTTTAAATATTTACTTTCTCCTTGCTTCCATGGTTTCTAAGGAGAAGTTGGATGTAATTATTTTCTTTGTCCCTCTATAGGGTATAGTTAATTACCCTCTCTGCTTCCTCCTCACCCACAGCTTCTTATAGAAAATCTTTTTTATCTTTGATTTTCTGTAGTTGGAAAATAATACATACATGCAGTTTTATTCCCCCCTCTTTTTTTTTTTTTTTTTAATTCATCTTGCATGATGTTCTCCATGCTTCCTGGATCTATGGTTTGATAAGTGGTATTAATATGGAGAAATTCTCTGTTATACCTATTTTAATTAATTTTTTATTTTATTTCTTTTTTTTTTTTCCTGTTGTCTCTTTCTGTCATCTCCATTATGCATGTTACATCATATATAATTGTTCCACAGTTTTTAAGTATTCTGTCCTTTGGTTGTAAGCTTTTTCTCTGTTTGCTTTTTTAGTTTTGAAGGGTTTTGTTGGGAGCCTCAAGTTTAGAGATTCTTTTCACAGCCGCATGCAGTCTACTCATAAGCCCATTGAAAACATTCTTCATTTCTGTTACAGAGCTTTTTATTTCTATTTTTTTTCTTAGAGTTTCCAACTCTCTGTTTACATTGTCAATAATTCTTACATGTTGTCTACTTAGCTATAAATGCTCTTAGTATATTAATCAGCTTGTTCTTTTTTTTTTTTTTAAGATTTTATTTCATTATTTTTAGAAAGAGGGGAAGGGAAAGAGGCAGAGAGGGAGAGAGACATCAATGTATGGTTGCATTTTACCTGCCTCCAGCCACAGACCTGACTGGAGACCTGGCTTGCAACCTGGTTATGTGCCCTGGCTGGGGAATCGAACCTGCGACCTTTGGGTTCGCAGGCTGGCACCTTATCCACTGTGCTACCAGCCAGGGCTAAATCAGCTTGTTTTAAATTTCTGTTCTGATAATTTCAGTATCCCTGCTGTATGTGAATCCAATTTTTTTTTTTTTAAAGCTACCGGCTAATTTTTTTTTTTTTTTTTTTTTTTTTTTAAGATTTTGTTTATTATTTTGGGAAGGAAGAGAGGCAGAGAGGGAGGGAGACATCCATATGTTGTTACCTTTCACCTGTTTCCAGCTAAAAACCTGGTTGGAGACCTGACTTACAACCTGGTTATGTGCCCTGACTGGGAATCGAACTAGCAACCTTTGGGTTCACAGGCTGATGCCTTATCTACTGTGCCACCAGCCAGGACTGAGTCCAGTTTTGATGCTTACTCCCCAGTGATTTTAAATTACACAAAGGTGTGCTTTAACATGGGTTTTTAAATTTTATTTTTCTGGGGGTCCCATAGGTTTTTCAACTTATAAATATGTGTATGTCTAGAATATTCATTCAATTTATTACATCAGGCAGATAAATGACTCTGTGACATTTGGGGAAGAATTATTAAGGAGGAGCCTGGGGCCCAAGGGGCTTTTTTTTTCATCAATGCCATTTTTACTTTTAAGGTCCTTGGGCACCACTTGTGTAAAGTAAAATACAAGGCAATGTCCTTTTTAGACTTTATAAGCAAGATTGAACAAAGGATAAGATGAAGTTTTAATAAGAATAATTTGGCAATCAATAAAAGACATAACTTTATCATGGACAGTATCATGGGATAAATAAGTTAATTGAGCATGAAATGATCTCAGCAGGCCAGATGCATCCTGACCACAAAAAGGATGAACTCTAATGCCACTTCTTCCCTTTATAGTATGGGCCACAAATATGATCCACAGACAATAGCCGTTAGTGTCTCATTCTGAGATCTAGAATTTGGAGGACATTTAGAAGGCTAACCACAAGTAGACTGTGTACCCTAGTAAGGCCTATGTTAAAAATAGTGCAGTATATTTTGTCATATGTCTATTTCCTACACCTTCTTAATTGATTCTGAATTCAGGATAGTAGAGTGGAAGGAACTTCTCCCTTGTAACCTTGTAGTCAGTTCTGATATTCTATTAGTCACAACCAAAAGCAGATGGATGAGGAGCAGGAAACATTTCTGACAGAAAAATATATTATCTGTCCATTTTGTGATTTTGTTATGATTTAGTATAACTAAAAATAGTACATTTTCCAGGTTTTTAATTTCAAAGTCGGACTAACAGAAGTAATAGATAAATATGCCAGTTACATCATAAAGACTACGTCACACCCACTTGTCATTTATCTTGACCAGGCATAACACTATTGCGGAATTTATCCCTTTAGTGAGTTCATGGATTAAGTTGAATAATGAGCTCCTGGATAATGATCAACCAAGATTTGATCAAAGGTCTTTAATTCATATTGCCTCTCCACAATGCCTAAAACAATGGCTGTAATTTAACCTTTTTTTCAAAAAGTGGATAGGAAGGACACTAGACATTTTTTATTGTTTGTCCATGGTTTAGGTGTACACTGTATTGTGTAGTGAAAAATAGATTTGCTAGTAGCAGATAATAGGAAAACAGTAAAAGTGTACATGAATATGAAGGTGGTTATTAAATAACATGTGACAAAACAACAAATTTTTAAAAAGTTATTCCCATCCTACACTGGTAAAGACAAGGAAGCCTTGGAAAAAGGCTGAAATAGTGTCATATTTAAATGAGTAATTGAAAAATGACAACTACTGACAGATCATCATGAAACAAAGATAAGGTAGTTGGTATTATATATACAAGGTTTACCCAGAAGGTAACCAGCCATGTAATATGAAAAATAGAGATGTTTATTGAAGAATATACAAGATATAAGAAATATAGGACATTGCACATAGGACAATGATGCCTCAGTCCCCTTAAAAGTAAGCACCTTGAAACCTTACACAGTTCCAATCGCCCTGTCATACTTTCCTACATCTCATTGAAGGCCTGAAATATCTTCCTTTTCAAATGTTGCTTTAGTTTGGGGAAAAGCCAAAAGTCACAGGAAACCAAATGTGGGCTGTAGGTGAGCTGAGTCAGCTGAATCATTTTATGTTTTGTCAAAATCTCTGCATGTGATGTGATACACGAGCAGGTGCATTGTTGTGATGAAGCTGCTGATCCCTAATTGCCCATAGCCATGGCCTTCTGAATCATCTGAATAGCTTCCATGGAGCAATGTTCAGTCTTAACCAAATTTGATAAAGATTTGTTGCTCTGATAGCTCAATCATTTTGAATATGATGGCTGTACAGTACACATGCTCACTCAAGGGTGTCTACTGCCCCCACTGACTGGTATAGTGAAGTCACCATTGTTCACGTACGTGCATTCCAGTCCACTCTCCTTTGCTGCCAGGTTACATACATGTTGTGCAAACCGTTCTCATTATGTTAACAATGGTTGGACTTTTTCTGGACAGACCATGTACATGTATAAAAAAGCCAGTTTCCTTATTAAGAGGTATTTTAAAAACAAAAAATATAGTTGTTCGGAGAACATGGTGAAAAATAAAATTTTTGCCCACTGAAATTTAGGTCTCTTATAAAAATTAACCATCAACCCTGGCTGAGTAGCTCAGGTGGTTAGAGATCATCCCAATACAACAAGCTTTTGGGTTTGATCCCCAGCCTGAACACATAATGAAATTAACCAATAAACGCATAAATAAATGAAACAATAAGTTAATGCCTCTCCCCTCTCTTTCTCAGTAAAATAATAATATAATTAAAAGAATTTCTTGAAAATAAGACATTAATTATCATGTTCAAAAGAGACCTAGTAAAACAAATTATATATTGTTTATATATATTCAATCAAAATATCTTCCATGATAAGCTAATGTTTTCAATTTGCTTTTAAAAACAGTATGCTAACAGTATAAGATTTTTTACTTTTATATTTGTGAATTCACTTTCCTTTAACATACAAGAGGGGAAACTTTTATTCACCTTTATTTAGTCATCTTCTTCCTTCTCTAGAACAACATTACTGACATAAACATAGTTAAACATCTTGGGAATAGTTATTCTCAAAAAAGTGATTGGTCTACTTTCAAAATTTTATCTACACAGGAAACATAAATAAGTATAATATACCAAAGATGCCACACAATAGATTTAAGGTAGACATAAAGAAAAAACATGACAGTGACTTATGATGAGATTTAAAAGAGAATATAAGCAAGGTCAATAATTAGATATCTTATCAGATTTGGTTATGCCTAGAATTTAGTGGGTGAAAATTTAATTCTCAGATATCTCTTGCTATACTAGTATGTTATCACTGATTCAGTCACAGTGATTTTGAACACTGTATTTTTTAAAAAGCAATCTAAAAGTCTTTATGAAACAAAATCAAATCATTTCTTATAAATACATTAATGTCTAAAATAACTCAGGAATGCAGCATTTGAGCATTGTGTTAGCAGTTTTAAAGTCACATAATTTAGGATGATGTAAATAATTTCTATTTTTCAACAGGATTTAGTGCTCCTAACCACTTGCTCTTCTTAAATTGGGAAGTTAATACAAGTATTCACACACATACTTTTTTCATAAACTTTACATATTATATCTCTTTAAATAACAATAAAAGGATAAAATAGTATATTAAGGGTGCTAGTGGCCATGTAAACAGAGCTGCCATCTTGTGGATAACCTAACAATGGATCAGTTGTTGATGCTGCAACATATATAATAGAATGCTATATTCTTATATTTTTTATTTTATATTCTTATAGTTCTAACTCCCCTAATTAAGTAATAACGTTCACAAGAGTATAAAACCTGTTTAAATTCCTAAGTCTTGCCTAACAAATTATTACCTGAAGGACATGTTCATTTTCTCTGATGTTAACATTAACCTTAAACTATATTCTAACATTAATGTGTAGATTGGGAAATACTGGTGTCTGGCCTCTCCAGTTTATTTAGGTTCTAGTGCTAATTTGTTTTGATCATGTAAATAATTAGTTTAATCACAGAATTGATGTAATAGAAATAATTGTCAGGCATTTAAATACAGAAATGATTTCAACTCTTGGGAAAGATAGAGTATGTAAGTACAGTAATAAAATTGATATGTACTTGGATTGAACTACAAAACATCTTCTACTTAACTTCTCAAAAATATTTTTATAGATTCCATGTTCTTCATATTAGAAAACATACACTAATATAAATATACTCAGACTAGAGCCTAGATTTATTCCTATAGTCTATACCATCCTTTCATTAGGCTTGTATGTGGCTATGATAATTAAAATATTTTTCTATTCTCTGGAGCTGCTGGCCATTTAAGTTGGAGTAATGTAAAAATGTAATGAGAAAATGTTGATAAATGATTATAAAATGTGCTGTTTGTTATTTTCCTTTTTAACAAAATTAGAAATATTTTTTTAAATCCTGACAAAAATCTATTTTACTTTCTACATGGATATGATAAATAGTATATTAAAAATGATGCCATTCTTTCATTTTTCTTGCAGTCCCCTAATGTTTTAACATTTTTACACTTGAGATTATTTTCTTACATTATATAATCAGGTTGGATTTTTTTTTACCAATACAATTTTATAATTGTAGTAAGAATTTTCATTTCTTGTTGTCATTGTTACATTACACATTATACATTTACTATCTTATTTTTTGTTTTAACCCAGATGCAGTTGCACATTAATGTTCAGGTGCTATTAGGCCTATCAAAAAGATATATTGCAATTAAATCACTGAAAGGCCCCCACCTTTAATATTTCAGCTCTTCCTAAAGAAAAAGTACCAAAGGATTACTGAAAAATTTCATAACTTACCCCCATCATTAATTTCAGATGATTATTGCTCACTAAAAGGGAATGTAATTTTTCTATTGTTGTGTATAAAGGACTATACTAGAGTAACCACATTGTTTCTCTATACATTATATGCTATATTTAGCTGACATATTCTTGAGCATATAGATATAATTATATAAAACTAAAATATAAAGTCTGTAAATACAAATTATGTAAAGATAAGTTCTCTCCTAATGAATTATAATAACATTTTAAATTGACTTAATGTATGGGGTAAAATTTAAGCCAGCATTAATTTTAAATATTTCTGCTATATTTCCTTTTCTTATATTCATTTTCCCAAATTAAATGATATTCTATTAATTTTCTTATTTTGTACACAGTTCAACCATTTACATATTTTAAGTGAACTCACTTAAAATTTTACTGATGCATTGATTAGTCTTAATTTTAAGCATTAAAATCTATATTCTTAAAATTTTTTATTCACATATTTTAATTCAGAAATTGTATTCTTCATTCCTCCAGGCTCTCATTGATAGATTCTATGTCCTTTTTAATGCTAGTGTAATTCTCAGTAAGTTCCTTGTAGGCTCCCTGGAGTTCATCATTGTTCCCCTGGAGCTGTTTATAGTTTTCTCTGAACTAACTGAGCTCATTGAGCTTCTCTATCATCATTATTTTGAATTCCATGTCTGAGAGTTTGCTTGCCTCTATTTCACTTAGCACTCTTTCTGGAGATTAGTCCTTTCCTTTTGATGGGGGTTGTTTCTTTGTTCCCCCACCTTAGGTGACTCTTCTTGTTTGTTTCTGCTTCTTAGATTGGTCTGCTTTCACTTTCTAACTTTGTGGTGTGACGATCTGTGGTGTAGAGATGCACTGTCTCAATACCCTATTAATGTATTTTAATAACACAAAACTAGGGTCCTTTACCAAGTTATGAGCCTGTTAATGAATCATGTGAAGGATGTGGGTGTTTGATACACTCTGCCTGCGGAGCACTAGGAGTGTTCATATTTTCCAGTCTTCATCATATCTTATGTCTATATAACAAGGTTTTGTATGTACCAAATAAACACAAAACAAAATAAGAAAGATTATAATCTATGTTTACTAAAATCACCAGAATGCATATTTATCTTAAAAATTAACTGAATGCTATATATGACAGCATGCTTTCTACATGCACCAAGATATAATCTAATTTTGCTAGTTATCTATCTCTGCCATTAAATATTTATAGCATTAAAATTTTATAGAATGTATGACATGGAGGAGCATATTTTATTTTATAATTATTTTCTCATGACATTTCTTCTTAGTAATTACTGTGTCTTAGCTTTATCATTTGTCTACCAGACATACAGTTGACATTCCCATTGTCCAAATTAATCTTTTCTAATCTGTAATTCAATTTTATGTCATTTTGCATGGCAATAAATCTTTTTATACACATTTCCATCTAAACCCCCATGTCTTTAGACAGAAATAAATGAACAGTGTCTTTCACATTGGCCCAAAGTACATGACAAATAGTCTTTTTGAGTCTAGCTTCTTGTACTTGACTAATATGATTAAATTACTAATAACACTGGGAGGGGCAATGACATTAAAAAAGATAACTAAATCTGTCAGTTTTATAAATTCAGTTAATTAGCAACATTATTTTATGTTGAAATTTTAAGTATTTAAGATAATATTTTTTCCGTTATTATTTTAAAGGCACTGGATTGACTCTTCTTTTTAAATTATCCAAATGCTTTCAAATGAACACATTAGGCCTTTTGTATAACAACAGTAATATTAACTAACCATGGTATATTTATGTAATACTTTTCATTTTATATGTTTCATATACTGCCGCATCTCAGTCCCTATATCAACTTTTTTTTTCTGTTGGTAGCATTATTAATTTTCCAAAAGTTTCACAGATAGTGGGGGATGCAGTTAATTAAAGGATGGATATTTTGATCTTGAATCTAAAAATCTTGCCCTTAGATGTTACACTAACTTTTTACTAAGAGCAATAAATAAGCAAATCCATGTTCATAAAAGTCAGTCAAAGGAAACTTTGGGCATATGGTCTATGAAAGTATCTTTCCATATATTTTCAACTTTTAGAACTCTCATGGAGCAGTGCAATAAAACTACTTTTCTGTCATTGGAAATGCAGAGGGATTATAACAACCATTTGCCTTAAAGCCATTATTCAGAAGGACATGAACCAACATATGGGCATACAAGGGCACTGCCCATGACCTCCTTTCCCTAAAGGTGGAGATGGATGGAGGGGGATTTCTTACTCTCTCCACGCTGGGCTGCACAGCTTTGAAAGGGCTTGCCTTGGAATAGGCTGGATTTAGAAGTAGCTGGTCATTGAACAACTCTGCCAATTTTTGTATTTCACAGTTGGCAGCTGACAGCTTTTATTGGTAGGGAAAAACTTGTATGTATTTCAAGGTGATTGTAGTTTTGTCCTTCTGGCATTAACCTGCTGCAACCAGCTTAGCCCATTATCCCCCATTCCCACTGGATTTAATCCTGAGGAGAAGCCTAGAGCTTCTGTCAGGATGGAGGGTAAGGGATAGTAATTATTCCCCACTTGTGTTCAAAGGAAATAGAACCATATTACAAGTTGCCTACAATTACTGAAATGGGTTTGTCTGTAGTTTCAGTGATGTATATATTATTCTTTATAAAAACCACTATTTAACATGATTATTTTTAGTGATTTTATGCTTTTAATATCTTATATTTGAAGCTCTATAGCATGAAACTTTGGCCATAGTGTTTAACATTCAGAAAGGAAATTTTATTTTTGAAATTTGTGTTAGAGGATTTAAAAATATAGATGGTTGCTCTGACCAAAGTGATTGAAAACTCTACTGTACAATTGTTTACACTGCAATTTTTCTCAACTTGACTTTCTTAATCTCATGAGGTAGTCCTGTGAAATCAATGCAAAGTAATTAGAAATTTTAACATTTTGGACACTGTAAACATTAATCGTTTCCTTTAATATCCATCCTGTGGAATACCTTTTATAAATACTGTTATTTGATAAGCCTACTTAGAAAATAAAATTCCCACAGATCCTAATTAATTAATCATGTAAATTTGTCTTAGCACGTTTGGGAACAGTATTTTCAGTTTGCTTTCCTGCAATAGCTCAACATCACTTTAACTCCCTTTTCAGAAAAAAATTACATATATATATATATGTATGTATACTGTATATATAAATGTGTGTGTGTGTGTGTGTGTGTGTATTCAGAGATGAGCATTTCTGAGCATTTCAATTTGCAGCTGACAGTTTAGGGTTAAGATGTGATTCCAGGTAACAGAAGCCAATGAGAGTACACCCAGTTGATGTTTGTGACATCATCTTCCAGTCGGAGTACACAGAACAGCTGAGGTAGCGTTCAGTTTCAGCCCCAGTGCCATTATGATGGATGTTTACATCTCTTCACTGAGAGCCAATTATCTTGCTTTTGTGTGAGGCCCAAGGATCACTCATGCTGCCAGGCTGCACAGAGCAATGTTGGAGCTAGCTGAATGAATTGTTTTCCCTGTCTCTGGTAAGAGCCTCTTCTGTTTTACCTTCTCTTTCAAAATAAAGGTAGATGTATGTAACAGAGCAAACAGGGTAAGAAACTGGTGTCACGGGCGAAAGGAATTACTATCCAGGAAGCTTTGAATCAAAGAAATGTTTAGCATTATTAGAAAGAAGTGTGGATTTAGCAAAATGAATTGAAAAAAGGCATGCTAACATGTACCTGGCAAACTAGTTTGCAGTAGAAAATGAGTGGCAGGCAAATCAGCTTCTCTTCAGAGAAAGGAAAGTAACTGCTATTATGGGATTATTATTTTGAATGTGTTTGTAAAATATATATGTATGGCTGTGCATACCTCTCTGCTTTATTTCTTTTTGTTTTGCTACTAGTAGCAAAGAGTAGAAATAGAAATGGTCATCCAAGTAGTAATGCTATACATTTAAAATGAGTCAAACTTTGTAATTTTTAAATGACAGTTCTTTGGGACAGTTTTCCAAAGTTGTGTTTATACAGGAAAGCAAAATCTATGAACTGAGCAAAAGCTTTAGCTTCTAAAATATCACTTTTAAGTGATATTAACAAATAGTTTTAAGGAACAGTGTGGGTATTTTCTTTTCTGGAATTAAGGGATGTTACAATCATGTATTGCATTGAATGTTTTTAAGTACATAACAAAATACTGTGCTGTGTGTACCTGCAAAATATTTGAATCCCTAAAGAAAGCTCTCAATTATTTCAATGTTTGTAAGAAATAATATTTACACCTGAGGACCCTTACAGTATTTTAGCAAAACAAATATATTTATAGCTGTTAAATTGTTATGAATATAGCTAACTGAACCTGACAAGTATCCTGAAAAATCTGATACAATAAAAGCTTTCAATTGACAGAATGTTCACATGCTACCAAATGAATTCAAAAACATTTTAATACCTCAAATATTGTTTATTATCACACAAAAGTAGCCAGACTATTGTTATTTTAACTGAACACAATTGTTTTTGAAGACACAGATAAGTGTAAATAGCTGTTATTTAGTATAACATGTTCTCTTATTTTACCATCATCTCCATCTCTTCTAAGGTAATAAAACTTTTGAATAATGACTTGTCTATCAAGCTTCTATATGCTCATGCTTTTCAGAGTTGTTTTCACTCTACTTTAACATTGAATATTTCTGCCTGTGTAAACCAGTAATTTGGATAATTAGAAATCAGTGTTTGAGAATTGCTGAAGTTGTCCTTAGAGATAGCAGGCATTCCTCAGCTATGTAACACTTCTGTCTTCTACTAGCCCAGCCCTGTTTGGCAGTGCTTGACATCACTGTTTGTTTGATTTGTCTCCTCAGTCAATTTCAATCTGAACAAAACTGAGTTTCTAGAAAAAGTCAGATATGTATTAATGGAATCTAAAGAACTGAGCTTTGTCTTCTCAGGCAAGACAATATGCAGTCCACTAAATCTCAAAAGCTTACAAATATGTATCTGGAGTTAATTTTTTGCAGGGAGATTTATGTTGGTTGTTTTATGAATTGCAAAATCCAGAAATGGGAACCCAAAAGTTTGGTAACATGCACAAGAAAGAATAATGATTCACTATCTTGAAACCAGTTTGTTTTTTTCCTTAAGTACTTTAAAGTGGAATTGAATAATCCAAGGGTATTATTGACTCTGTCATTTTCACAGGTGATCCATCTTGACCAAGGGAGATCATTTGTTTTCCAACAATTAATTCTACAAAAATCTATTTATATCATTCTGTTAGCAATGAAGAAAATCTTACCCTGGCAATGAACAGTCTACACATTGAACATTGCATTTTCTGCAGTGTGTGAAGGCTTCTCTCAGTGTTAGTATCTCTAATCACAAACATGCCCTGCTTAGGTAGAGATTGCAGTAGCAGAATTGTGTGTCTCCTTGTTTTCCTTAGAACAACCTTGTACAACAAGGATATGCATTGTATGATCTCCCTGGATGGTAGACTTGGTTGACAGAAAGTTTTCACTTTATTTTTTCATCTTTAAAAGAGAAGACATCAATGGGATCATAGCGATTTTTTACACTACACATTTCCTAGGAAGAATTCATAATACAGGAAGCCATAGGTAAAAGATGCATGATACTACATGCATTTCTACATTTCTCACTTCCTTTCTACTACATAGGTCCATAGTCTGAATTATGTGATCATCATTTTCTTCTTTTGCATTTTTTCCTCTTTATTATACAGTTCTTCGTATGTGGTATACCAAGTTAAATATTACTGACAGGTTTTCTAGGTCTTTGGAAGAGATGGAAAAAGTGAACAGTGATAAAAAGATTTATATTAACCCTCTGAATTTCTCTTCATTTCCAAGAGGTTAAGGGTAATATTTTGTTTTATTTTCCAAATTGTACCTCAAATTATCACTGATTCCGAAATAATACTGCGTTCCTCTTGTATGCCTTAATCTTTTCGTAGAAGTCTGTTAGGTAAGTACCTTCATTAGCTTCTTTTAATTATTGAATTCATCATACATTTAGTTTTCTCCTTTTTCAGTTGAAGTATTTGGATGTGTCACTAATTCTATGTTTGTCTTAACAGTGTGAAATTCTGGACTTTCGTGGCCAACTTTTTAGTTAAGTCAAAAATATAGCAGCCATGGTGTCATCTTAGCAATTGTATGTGAATACATGGATATTCAGGTGTATAATTTATGTGCATAAACATAATGTTTATTCATTAAAATTTAAAAGGTGTTTCACAGACATAATATCCTTCAATCTTAACAATTGCTCTGTGATGTGATAAGTAATTGATATTATGCTACTAAGGAAACAAGGACAGTTTTTAAGTTCTTGCCAAAGATGACCCAATCAGTAAATCAGCAAATGGAGAAGTCAGACTTCAGAAACAGACTTTCAAATTTCAGTGTCCCAAATCAATCAGTCTCTCTTCTCTCACTGCTCCCTATCTCTCTCTCCATATATCAGCCTATCCAACTAGTTATTAATGTTTTGACTGTCTCCTGTGCCAAACACTTGTCCAGGTGCTTGGATTTATTGACTACTTCTAACCAAATAATATAAAAGATCCTTGTTTTTTTCTACTTGGCAAGCTCTTATCTTTAAATTATGAAAAATATAGACTATATTCCAAGGTATAGCTTAATAAAACAGAGAATTTACTAAGAAATAAGAAAACAGTTTGAGAGATGGAATTATTTGTATTGCGGTTTTTATATGTATCAAGTTTCATAGATTTGTAAATACATTTAGGTATTGTAATAAATGCCTATCAATTAAATAACAACTCATATTTGGTTCTGAATATGATTACTGCAACTTTACAAAAAACAAAATGCTTAAATTGCAATGGAGTCAAAAAAATTTTCAGATGAAGCAATTTTTATTTGTAGTATACATTCAAGGAATCTAGCTATGTATTTATCCTACTTTATAATAACATCATTAATGGTAATAATGCATTGAGTTTAAAGTTATTTGGCTTTAGATAGGGTTTAGGTAGTATATACAGGAAACTGAGAAATAAAATGAATTTTATACTTTCTTTTTAAAAGTTAATAATAACTTCCACGTGACAGTTATTTATATTTGAAAGACATGAACAATAAATAATCTGAAGTTTAACATTCATTTGTTTCAGTAGTTTGGCATACATTAATATTAGTTCTAGGAGAGTTGAAATGAACATTATAGCCCTGGCTTGTAGCACAATGGATAAGGTGCCGGCCTGTGAACCCCAAGGTCACAGGTTCGATTCCCCAGCCAGGGCACATAACAGGGTTGCAAAACAGGTCTCCAGTCAGGTCTGTGGCTGGAGGCAGGTGAAAAGCAACCATACATTGATTCTCTCCCTCTCTGCCTCTCTCCCTTCCCCTCTTTCTAAAAATAATTTAAAATAAAATCTTTTAAAAAAAAGTATGATTCTTTAAAAAAAAAGAAATGAACATTATATTTACTAACCATTGAATTTATTTATGGCTATCCAGTCATTTAAAAGAAGCAGGAGAAGAAGAAGCCTGAAATCTAGCCTTCTCAGTAAAAGTCAGCCTATACATAGAAACTATCAGTTGGAAGTAAACTATTTTAGATGGTATCATTTAATTAGCTATTAAGGAATCTATCAAGTGACGTACATATAAATTATTTTAAAATTCAGTTGCCTGCACATAGTTGATTTAACATAAATTTACTCTTAAATATTGCATAATAGCATAGTTATATTCCTGATATTAAAAATATTGACGTTATATCCCTGAATTTATATCTTTTACTAACAGGAATTTGAAATGTGAAGAATGAAGGAGTAAAATTAGAATGCAATAATTATGACTATAAATTAGTTAAATTCAAGGAATATTAAGCCATGGGTATTTTGCCAATGTTTTATAAGATACTAGGCTTTGAATGTAGCTACTTTTACCTAATAATGTTCCAGAATTAACTTTTATAATATTTGTAATGAATAAAATATAAACTAACATCAATGTGTAATTTTCAAATGCAAATACACAAAAAGCAGAGAATCGGTTGTTTTTTCCTGCAAGTCTGGTTTCAGGTGTAAGGAACTGAGCACAATATAGATAGTCTTGGTCATACCATTCATTCAGAAGCAACTCTATCCTTTTGCCTTGAGACACTGTAAAACTTTTAAGAGTGAGCCATAGCGAATGAATCCATGTGAAAAAATATATTTTTACTAAAACAGAGTGCACGTATTGTTATGGCAGTCAGTCAGATGAGCTACCACTGAGCTGGGTAAAGTTTTAAATGTGGGGTAGAGAGTGATAAAATCTGTTGTGATCGACAGGCAGGGGGCAAAGTTAAGTTCTAGCCGCTTTTCTCAGTTTTAATTTAAGTGCATAGAGAGTGATTGCAAGAGCAAACAGTCCTGCCCAGTAGAGCAATAAATAGCAGATGGTCTCAGAGATGGTTTGTTTGTTTGTTTGTTTGTTTCTCTGCTTCTCTGCCTGCACTGTGGTAAGAATATGATTTCTGGGAACAAACAGCCTACATATAATTTCTTGCTGCACCTCATTTAGGCCTTATTTGTTCCTATCAAAATAGGGGGAACTAAAAGTAGGTACCTCCTAGGGCTGTTGTGAAAATTTTGTGAGCTAATCTCAGCACTGAGAACAGTGTCTGTTGTACACCAGGTGCTGGTTTAACCAGTGCTGCCTCCTTTCAGTGTTTGCAATGTACTGACTTGCTTAGTAGTGTGTGAGTGTGTGTGTGTGTGTTTCAATTCAGGTTTCATTAAAAACCAATATTTACAAAAGGAAAAAAAAAAACCCTCTGGTATATCACAACCACAAAACCTGTGGGAAAATTACTCTTTAAAAATTGATACTGATTTCAGAAGGTTTTAGTATGGGCTATAGCCCTATAGTTACTGCATATAAAATTTCTGATATGTCTTCGGTTTCATATTTTAAATGTAAACATAAATTACATAAAAACTGGGTTTAATAACTTTTAGGAGTGTTTCCCAGGTTTAAAATCATACGTATGTGAGTACACAAATGGAAAAGTCAAACAAATTTCCCTTTTACATTTTACTTTACTTGTTTTTATCTTATATTCTGTTATCTTTATGAGTTGATGAGAGGTTGAAGCTTCTAGTTATAAAAGATTCTATTTGCTGTGACAAATACAGAGACCAACACTCTCCTGCTTTTGTCTTGCATGGGTGATGAAGTGCTGATAAGCTTAGGCAAAAGTCCTTTTCTAACTCAAGCTGTGCTGTATTCCTATCATCCTCTGAAAGGCAAAAACAGAGAGTTTAAAATCTGTTTTGTTTTATTTTAGCCGAACACCTAACATGTGCTCAACTTTACATCAAGAAAAGCAAACAAAAAAAATGAAACAATCCTCTAACCCACAGGTTATAATCTTACACAATCGAAGTGTTAATGTATGTGTAACATAAAATAACAATTTCACTAACTTATTTTTTTTTTTTAACTTCTAATTGCTCTGGCTCATTCCATGAAGTATGCAAAGGAGACACACACAGTTACTGAGCACCTGTGCCACACCAATAAACAAGTCCCCACTGCTGCTCTCCAAGGGCTCAGGATCTAGAGGTCAACACAAAGTTAAACATAAAAATTTACAATACGTTGTGATAAGTTTTATATTACAGGTATGCGCAGGGTGCTGAAGGAAGGAACATAAAAAAGGAAGAACTTATTCTCCTTGTAAATAAAATTTTTGTTCCTCACAATAAGCTGTTATTGAATAGAGCTTTGAAAAATGAGTAGAGGATCTCCCCAGGTGAGATCAGCAAAGGGCATTTCAGACTTGGGGGCCTCCAGGATGTATAATTCAAAAACGAGAGAAGAATAAACAGTGTGTTCAGGTAAGTGTTTGCTATGACTGGGGGCAAGTGTGGGGGGAGCTGAAATTTAGCATTAACGTATCAGAGCAGATGCTGGTTATAAAAAAACAGCAGGAAAAACCTGGTCATAACTATAAGCCTTGGCTGGAGGGTTAAATTGAGTTGTTCTAAATTGAAATACTTTGGAAAACCTGTGATGGGATAGAGCATTGTGGTTTTGAGTAAATGAAACAGAAAGCAAGGTTAACAGACGATATTTAAAGCAGTCTGAGATACCAAAGGACAGCAAGGCCCAGGGAACCCACTTCATTAAATTTCAGGTAGTTGAATCAGATACCCCATTCTATTAATTTATGTGAAATACTGGGCAATATCCAATGGGATAACTAATTATGCAAGAATACAGATGAGGGCAACACATGACAGAATTGAAAATATTAGAGTTTGTGAAGGAGCTTGAGTCTGTCATTGTTCACTCTTGATGATGTTGACCAGACATCAGCTAAGAATAGGAAATACCTGATATTTCCTTTTGCGGAATAACCCAATGTTTCAATGTTGGGCTAAGTCGGGTGGAAGTCCCAGAGGCATTGAACTCCCTTTTAATCGGGGGACTCGATGCATTGTAGCTCACCTGAAAACTACTTGAACAACATTATATAAAAATTATTTATGCAAAATTTATCTTAACAGAAAAATAAAGGAAGTATCATCCTATCCCTTACATGCTGTGATTTAGGTGACATGTGGTTTTATAGTAAACACAAATAGCAACGGGGGAAGAGAAAAAGGTACAGAGCCTTAGTGAAGACCAGAAACTAATTCATTTCGTAACAAAGTCCCCAACACTGTTCATTTGAATATATTCAATTATACAATGATGATGCATCTCCACTATGGAAAGGGATAGCATCCAATGAATGCATCATTAACTAAGCTTTGCCTACAGTCTCCCACACCTACAATGCCATGGGCACTCTGGTAGGGGGTGGAGATGCAGAGACAAGTATGGTGCTGATGTTGCATCACGAATATGGGCATCATGGCAAGACACAAGAAATTGGAACAGTTTATCCAGAGAAGACAAGACCATCTTGTGCCTGTGTCTAGTAGAACTCCTTCCTGCTTGCCTAGCTCTTTAGTATTAACAATCAGAGTAACATCACATAATGGCTTGTTAGGGATAACTTGAGGAAAGAGGAACAGTCTAGGGGGTCAGAAACAGGAACTGTGAATCATTAGAGAGGTGGAGACTACCATCAGAAAAGTAAACATTTTAGGGAAAGTGAAAAGAAAAGTGCAACCAAAAAAAAAAAGTCACTAGTTTACTGAATTGTAATAGATTAAGCACAGGAAATAGGATACCTAATTACAGAGACTCTTTTATTCCCTTGAAGTCCAGGATTCTGCTGACTTCTTCTTTGAATACCCATGCCCTGAAAAAAGGTTGAGCAGATGTTTGTTAAATGAATGCCTGACTGCCTGAGGGAAGGAAGGAGAGAAACTGGAGTTCTTTTCCTTTATCATGCATAAATTGGATAGGCTGTGGATGCCCATTAATGAGCAAAGAAGGTACTTTGTAGCTGTTGGATATACAATAATTGAATTGAGACTTTCAGTAACCATCTTTAAACTGTTGACATGCAAACACCATCTCACTAAATAGCATCACCTGAAAAAGTAGCTGTAGGGAATTCTATTTTTACAGTTTATGAAGAGGCCCCGAGGCCTGACTAGCAGAGGAAATTCAGAATGTGAAGGCTTTAATTCAAGAGGAGAACTAAAGCTAAACTATTAGACCTGCCTCCTTGCTTTATCGCCAGAAGGAAAAGGCCTTGCAAAGGGTGGGAAATCCATTCAAACCTTCCTGCAGGAAAAGCATTCCTGAACATCCCATTCCTGTTTTCCTCTTTCTCATAGCCTCTTTTCATCCTCTGGTCACTGAAACTCTTCAATAGCTTTCTGCTCCCTGTACAATGGTGACAAAACAATGTAGCTTACAAATGCAAAATGATGGGTGCATTCCAGCAACATTCACACTGTTTTCCTGTTTCTTACAAGGTCCTCTCAGTCCTACTATTAAACTCCACTCATGCCATTCATTGGTAGCAGGTTCCTCTCACTATTCTTCACAGATGTAACTCTTTTTTAAATCTCAGTGAATGAAGTGCATCCTTAAGGTTAAGTCCTCCTTGACCTACCTGACCAGGCCCAATCTTCCAATGACACCCTGAAAACAATATTTTACACTTGCAGGTTACAGCTTGGTTGATTAAATTATTAATTTTGATCTTCATCGCTCGACTTTAAACTTTGTGAAAATAATGACTGAATCTGCTTTGAGTCCACCATTGAACCTTTAGCATCTAGCTGTTATCTTAGAGTAAAGATAGCAGCTAAGTAAAGAGTGTAGGCATACAAAACTGGCAAAAATTGTATTTGCACCAGGGAGAAACAAAAACATTTAGGTGCTAGTGAATCTTTATTATAGAAAGAAAAATTGAATAGACTTTTTTAGAGTACTAAATACTTATCTGTCTCTATAGCCTCCTTGTCACTGATAATGTTTATGACTCTAATAATAATGCATAAGTATATCAAATAAAATAATAGTTTGTGTGCATTGAGATATATGCCAAACAATAAAAATACTAGCAATATCTACTGGTAATTTTTGCTATAAATATAACAAGAGACCTTTGGAACATGCAGATGGTAGAAGAAAATGAAGAGATGTAGACTCAGCAAAGGGTACAGAAACTGAGCAAACACATATATAACATGTAATAAGCAGAACTGATGTTACTGATACCAGAAAGAATGTAATTGAGAATGTGGTGGCAGAAAGCAGAAAGACTCAAAATGTAGGAACAAAGAAAACTATACTTTAAATCAAGGGTAAGGTCACTGGTGGCTTAAAGAAAGTAGTTTGAGATGCTAGACTGCAAGGAGTCTGGCAGGAAATTGATTGTTAAGAATTGAAGTCATGCTCAAGCAATTCAGAACTGGAAAGAAATAAAGACCTGCTGGACAGAATTGTCAAATGTTGACTCCTCCATAAATGGAAAAACTTTATCTGATGGATAGATCAGTAAAATAATAAGTGTTACTTATTTTTAAGTTGGTCTTTATAACTTTCACCAACCATATTTATAATAAATATGTCTTAAACATCTAGTTATTATATTTAAAAAAGGACAGCATTATATTTAAAAATGTAGGAAATTGTGAGGATTATTTACTCAGCAGCGAGTTTATTCTCTTAATAATATTTTGTTTCAATTTATCAGGTAGAAATTTCTTTATAGACAAGCAATTATTTTTGGTAAACAAATAAACAAATACGCATCCTGGCAGCAAGGCCTTGGACCCTCCACAAGGCCACACAATATTTAAGGAAGCGTTGCTGTGTTCACTACTAAACAGAAAAGGTCCCCATACCTTAAGGGCTTGGTGGAATTAACTGAAACCCAAGGCAAGAGAGATGTATGGCATATATAGGTTAAAAATTTGTATGACTAGAGATCGTGCTACACTATAATATTCAAATATGAATGCAAAATATGCATATATACATGTAAAACTATAAAACTATACATGTATTGGTAGAAAATTTTGTTTTCAAAGTTGGCTACCCATTGAGCTATTTACTGGTGATTCTACAAAGATTATAGCATTATTCTCCAGAAGAGATTTCTTATTTGCTTAATAAGAAAACACTAATTTATTTGTTCTTGTTGTTGGGAGACAATACATCTTTAAATAGTCTAGTCAAGAGGGACATTATATCCCTCCTCTTTTCAAAATGGTCTGAAAAACAAAGCAACAGATTTTTGATTGCCAAATATAGCAGCTGACATGGAAGGAGGTGTGTGATGCACCATGGAACTAGGTAACAGTGAAGTCAACAAGGGCTTTTGTCATTGGAGAAGTTTCTAAAATACTCTTTCTTGAGAAATTATGGCCACTTCCTTGTGACCTCGGCAATGGTTTGTAGTCAGGTCATACTGAGGAGGCCTAGATCCCAGAGAAAGGCAGGGGCACAGCCACCCAAAAGCAATCTGAGGATATTCATGGGGCCCACATAGGAAGAAGGCCAAGCAGAGCCAAAGCATAGTGAGGTCTGAGAGGAGGGACCTAGGCAGTGGAATTGGGTTCAGATGCAAAATTCCAGTTTCCAGGAGGCACAGGGACACAAGGCCTCACTGGGAGAATCTGATTTGCTAACCAGGGACCTGGTAACTGGGAGAGGACTGAGTGGACCTTGACAATTGACCAGGACTCAGGAATTGGGTAGAGATGCTGAGATCAGATATGTTCCAGAATCAGCAGTGGATTTAGAGCCTTGCGTTGGGTTGGTGGTTCTACTGCTGAAGGACAAATGCCTAACTCAAGGCCCTATAATGTGGTTTATTCATTTGTGTTATAGATGATGCAAGGAGGTAGGTAGGTGTTAAGAGTGTGGGCCCTGGAGCCAGTCAGCTGGGCATTCATTCCTGCCTTCAGCATAGCACTTGCCAGTGGTGTGACCAGCAAGACGCTTACCTCTCCTTGTCTCAGTTGCCTTAACTGGGGGATGCTTTGGGAATCAAATGAGATGCTCCATACCATCTAATTAGCACAACACTGCCACCCAGGACACTCTGGGTAAAAGCTGGATCTTATGATTATGCCTAACCTGCAAACTCCATGGTCCAGCCCACTGCTCCTAAACTTACCTGCAGGTGTTGGCACATGTTCCCACTGTGGTGTCATTTCCTTTGCCTCTTTCACATCTAGGTTCAAATATCATTAAGGGTGGGGTCTGGGGGTTTCATCCCAGACCATCTGGGAATGGTGAGGTGTCCCTCTTTTTGTGTTTAGACAGCACCTGGCTTACTCTTATTGGGTGTTTTCATTGTTGTTTCCATCACTGTGTCTCCCATTAGACTCAGGGCTCCCCGTGCTTTGTGGATTTTATATCCACTGCTGTATCAGCAGTGCTGGCAAGGAATAGAAGCTCATTAAATGTTGATTAAATGAATATGTGGTGAGAGACCTCAGATTTAGATCCCTTTGGAGAGCCATAATCGGAAAGGATTTCTCAGTTACAGCTTCATTTGGGTCTGGTAATTGGAGAACCAGAACTAGAAGATCTGAGGTCCCTTTCACAAGGTGGCAATGAAATTAATGCCTCTGTTGGTTCCTGTCTACCACCTGGTAAAAATGGCTTTCCGTCTGAGGGCATCCTGCACCATCTTCAAGCCACAGTGCATCACCAGCTGCCCCAGCCTGGTGGGTGCGAATGTGCCTGAGAAGGTTGAGGGAACCCCAGCAAGCAAGCAGGTCCTTCTAGGGAGGACAGGCTTGGGTCTCCTGCTTGTGTGTACGTAGGTGAGCCTTATTCAACACCACTCTTCCGAGTATTCAGAAGCTTTTATCTTACATTAAGAACACTTTTTTTTTTTTTTTTTTACTTCTTTGTCTTAATGAGAAAAACAATGCAAAACTCTAACAGCAATGCTACCTGCTGGGATCAGGTGGGGCCCCTGAAGACTGCAGGGGCCTGAAGAGCTAGACTTAGAAGTCCCACGGACTAGACTAGGCTGTGGCCCCCACCTTTCTCCCAGCTCTTCTCATGGCACAGAGGATGTCTTACTCTTCTATTTTCTGTAAAAATTATCACAAATTCAGATACCTAAAACAATAACCCTCTTTCACTTTCCATGGATCAGCAATATAGGCATAGCTTACAAAGATTGTTTTGCTCAAAGAGGTTACAATAAAGGTTTTATGCAGCTGGGATTCTTCCTGGAGTACAGGTTCTCTTTCAGGCCCTGGTGCTTGTTGAAAGAATTCTGTTTTTTTGTGGCTGTAAGACTGAGGTCCCTGTCTTGCCAGCTGTTGGCTGGGGACAGCCCACAGCTCCCAGAGGCTGCCTCAGTGCCTTGACAGGAGGCTCCTGTTCTCACAGGTCCTCTCCCCTTGCAACCTGGCAGTTTAATTCTCAAAGCCAGCCTGGGAGTCCCTTGCTTGAATCTGTTAATGTGCAGCCTCCTTTCACAATGCAATCCTGGCAGTAACATCTCACCACTTGCCATATGCCTTAGGCTGTAAATAAGCCACACGTTCTGCCCATGATGGAGATGAAAAAAAAAATTGTACGAGAATGTGACTCATGTCACCTGAGGGTGTGTCTGCCCCAGGGAACAATCACAGAATATATTGAGACCTTGAATACCAACCACAGGTTAACTATGTGTACAACTTTCTACAAACACCCCAAACTTGCAAGTGGCAGAGCTCACAGGGAAGAGCTAATTTTGAATGAGAAAAATGAATTCGTTACTAAGGAAAAGGGATAACTGGAATCAGAAAAATGGCCAGCTGCCTCCTCCCAACCTCTCAACCAGGAAAAACTGTAGCCACATGCACTTACTACCGGCTTGCTGAGCTGGGGCAGGATGCTGAGGTGTTTGACTTTCACTAGACATTTTGGGTAAGGGACTGCCATTATCAAGAGGGGGCAGTTGAGAGTCACTTTGCTCATATTTACTTGGCTCATCATTGCTGTTAGTCAGCTTAATAAGGCAAATTTTCCAGTAGGCTCCTGGGCTCTTACAGCAGCTACATCCAGTTGCCTTTCCCCAGTTGCTGGGTGTTCTGGGGCCAGCAGAGCCCTTACAGAGCTGGGTGTGCATGTAGATGTGAATGTGGCAGGTGAGGTTAACACCGTCACATGCCATTGCTGAGCGACTTTATACAGATGGGGTAGAAGGGCACAGGTAGTCTTTCAGCTGTCTCCCTCCCTGACTTTCCCTTCCCTTTTATCTTGTTACTAATATGTCTCCAAAGACCATAATATGTTCTTGTAAAGAACTTTCTTTGGAAACCAAACCAAATCAGTAAAGGCTATTGAAAATTCTGGTTCACAGTAAAGTGTCCACATATACCAAACTACAAGGTGAGAAAAGGAGCCCCAGTCCATGTAGAATATTCAGTGGGAGAAGCAGCAAAGAAGACCCACGTGTAGGGTCCCAGGTCTATTGCACATGGGGACGAAGCCTTCAAATTTGGTCATCTGAGAGAACTATCAGCGCATCACTCAGTCATTTAAATATGAGGAATGATACCAGTTCGCATGAAACACTGAACCTGAAGCAGCATCAGTGTTTGGCAAAAACAGCTGAAAGGAAGGATGCTGTTCCTTTGCACGAGTCCTGCAGGAGCCTGCATCGAGAGAGTTTATGCCGCATGCTGTCTTCTGCTGGACTGAACGAACGGTACATCGCCCTGACAAATTGGGTCCTGTTCACGGAATAAAGGGGAGCTTGGTGTCTATGTTGCTGAGGTTCTGGGAAAAGCTCAGATTTCAGTAAGTGGCCCTAAACTGTTGTTGGCTTGTTGGCCGGCTCTCACAAAGTAGAGTAAAAGGCCCATAAAGGAGACACCTGGCTGATTTTTTTTTTTAATTCTTTTAAATTACAGTATGCATTCAATATTGTTTCATGTTAGTCTCAGGTGTACAGCACTGTGGTTAGACAATCGTATACTTTACAAAGTAATCCCCCTGATATTTCCAGTACCCACCTGGTAGCATATAGAGTTATTACGATATTATTCCTTCTGCTGTACTTTGCATCCCTGTGACTATTTTGTATCAATCTGTGTTTCTCAGTCCCTTCACCTTTCCCATCCGGGTGGGCAGTGGAGTGGGGATAACTTCTGAGACCTTGGGAGGCCACTGCAGGTAACACAAATGATCTCTTCCTTAATTCTGTGTGATGCTGATGGCTAGGCTGGTCAGGCAGGTGAGGCTCAGGTGGGACTAAGCCAGGCAATTACTAAAGCAAAAGGCCTGTCAACATTGCCTCACCAGGCAGCTTTGACATGTCCTTAACCACCTGCAGTGAGGGCTGAAGGAGGTTTTCTTGGCATTTGCATGACACTTGATAAAGTACTTTTCCCCATACAGCAACCAAGCAGGTCTAGGATCTAGGGCAGCCCATGGTCAGCTACCTCTGAAACACTCGCTGATTTCGGCTGCCTTTCCCACCTGAGCAGGGCAGCTCCATCCCAGGCTCTTGACCCAATCTGGAAAAATGAGAGGATGACAATAATTAAGCACACCACTGAATTATAAGCTCTTGAACAAAATAAAAGTTCACAAGTCCCTCCGTATCAATGAGAGATAAATGTGGAAAACTTCACGGTTCTTTTTTACATTAGAATGGAGAAGAAAATAGATGTAGTTTTCTTAAATTAAGACTTTCACCAGCATCTCTGAAATTTCTGTGTAATTGGGCATTTTACAGCACATGCTGTCATGTTTCTTTCCTCACCGGCTTCCATGTGAACAAATTTCATCAAAGCCTGATTTGTTGAGATATCCATAAAGTGGTGGCTGTGAAACAATTACCTTGCAGTGTTTCCGCTGAAATTGAATGAAAGTTTGCCATTGTTTCAGACAACTCTTTTGCAACATGTCCAGTTTTAATAGGGCAGTTGCTGAGGAACATTTCCTAAAGGAAAAAAGGCAAGAACAGCAGTAGAATGCCACTCTACAAAAACAAAGTTAAAATATCATAGGTAGAAAAAATGTTAAGGGTCAACCTTGAAGATCATGAGAGTAATACATTCCAAGTTGGCAGTTGAGACATGGGTCTTAGAGTTTCCCATGGTTCCGTATATTTCTGTTTGCATTAAACAACTTTTAAGGTTTTTCTCCTAACTCCAGAGCACAGGAGATTTGCTAGGCTTGAGCATTTTGGACTCTTCACATTAACACTACGTTTGCATAATACATCTTTTTTTCAGAGACTTTCACATTTATAGTCTCATTTGAGAGCCTTGCAGCTTGTTCAATGGTCTTTTCATTAAATCAGATCACCTCTCCGGTAATGTTTTCATTCCTCCTGTGACTGAAAAGTACACCTTAATTGTCACCATAAGTAATTCTGTGTTTTATTATTGTGCCGGATGGGATATTGATTATTGAATAAGAAAGCATAACAATTTGAAAATGGCATACAATACAAATTTAAATCTACTTTCTATAAATTCATGTCTGTGCTGTCCAGGTTTTCTAGTACATTAGTGCTCTCCCCTCAGCTACAGATTTCCACCTGCCGCCCCTGAAATTGTGTGTAAGCTGAATTCAAATAAAGTCAGTAACAGTATAGGGTGCGTATGCTCAGAGTGACACCATCATGATTTTTCTTTTTTTCATGTTTTAGTAAACTTGAAGACTGTAATAAAAAAACATCAAATACTGTAGCATAATAAATAACAGAACTAAGGAAATTTTAAAACAAGAACAAGGTAATACTCAGGACAACAAAATTCTTTCAGTCATAGATCATTCTTTGCAGACAGCTCAAAGAATCTGGTATGTGTTCAGACAAAAGACATTGTACTTGACTATATAATGTACTGGCAGAAGGTGAGTGCTGCCAACTCTAATATTTAGGATGCAAAACCCTTAATTGGGACATTATTGGAGAGGAAAAGCCACTAATGCATTTTAATAATGACTTTCTAATTTTATCACAGGTTCACATAGCTTTTAAAAAAGTAAAGAGAAATGACCAAATTGATTATTAGTTATACATTACTAATGCCTAAACATTAATTTTGTAATAAATGTTACCTGAAAACAATCTCAATTTTGCAAAATAATTCTGTATGTTTCAAATGACTCTACAAACACAAAATGCATATTTTAAACTCACTTATACAAGATGCAAAGCCCGTGGAATACAGAGGAAGAAAACAATAGCCTATGGAGCAAACTCCCATTTATAGGAGATGAAAAGCTACCAATGTATTATTTGTGGTCATAATCTAAAACATTATTAACAACTATCTAGATGTTGTAACCACTTAATGGTTTAAAGTAGACTGACTTTATAAAACATAGAAATATAGCCCTGGCTGGTGGCACAACAGATAAGGCACTGGCCTCTAAACCCAAAGGCCGCTGGTTTGATTCCCAGTCAGGGCACATAATCAGGTTGCTCGCCAGGTCTCCAGCCAGGTCTGTAGCTGGAGGCAGGTGAAAGGCAATCGTACACTGATGTCTCTCTTCATTCCTCTCTCTCTGGAAATAATAAATATTTTAAAAACATATATATAGAAATACAAATGTCTTGGCCTGTAAAGCAGCAACATCAAATGATTTATGGATTAACTGTTACAGTTGTTAAAAAACACAATTCAACCAAGAAAATGTGAAGATTCATTTGGCTTTATTAAGCAATTCATGAAATGGGCAACATCTCATCTAGCTAACAAAAGGGTACTTGGAAGAGTTGTACAAAATAGGTTATTATAGGAAGAAGGGTAATGCAAGGGAGCTATTAACAAAGAAAAATAAATGGGTTATTTTTAGTCAAGACAACTTTTCAGAAGAAGGAAATGGTCATTTTTGTTTTTTAAGGTTTTTAAAAATTATTATTTTCAGAGAGAAGGGCAGGGAGGGAGGGAGAAAGGGAGAGAAGCATCAATGTATAGTTGCCTTTCACTTGCCTCCAGCTACTAACATGGCTGGAGACCTGGCTTGCAACCTGGTTATGTGCCCTGGCTGGGAATTGAACTAGTGACCCTTGGGTTCGCAGGTAGGTGCCAATCCTTTGAGCTACACCAGCCAGGGCTGTTTGTTTTTTAATCACACAGATTACATTTATTTTCTGTGGGGTATATACAGGGCCCACATGACAGCCTCATTAGCGTCAACCAGAATATTCCAGATTGGTTGATTAAGATTACATTAATGGGGGCCCTGGCACAGCGGATAAGGTGCCGGCCTGCGAACCCAAAGGTCACAAGTTTGATTCCCCAGCCAGGGCACATAACCAGGTTGCAAACCAGGTCTCCAGCCAGGTCTGTGGCTGGAGGCAGGTGAAAAGCAACCATACATTGATGTCTCTCCCCGTCTCTGCCTCTCTCCCTTCCCCTCTTTCTAAAAATAATGAAATAAAATCTTAAAAAAAAAAAAAAAAAAAAAAAGATTACCTTAATGGGAAAGGTTGAAAGAGCAACTAGGTCAGGTGTTAAACCCAGGTTTGGTATCATGGGCTTTATCACAAGTGGTGCCATTTGGGCTTACAGTTTTCTCTTTAACAGTTATTTTTATGATGTCACTTTCTAACTCATTCTGAAAAGCATTTTGTTTTCTATCTTCCCTATCATTATATCTCCTAATTTATATTTTCATGAAAATTTCTTTTATTATAAATAGATTGTGAACCTCAGAAAACTGAAATCAAGATGTTTAATTCCTAATACATGTATAGTATTCTGCATGACATACCTTTTCAATTTCCATAAAGATATAAATAAGGTGAAGAGAATGAACCTATTGTAGCAGTGGTTTTGTTTTCCTTATAAAGACTGATTTAAAAAATTTTTAAGCATTTTTAAGTAATTATATAAGAAAGAAGTAATGGGTTTTTTTACTTTGGCTATTTTTTAAAATAATAGTATTTGTGTTAACATCTATATTATTTTGTTTAATGCCATTACTATAGCTAATATTAATATAGTATTTATAATACACTAGGCAGTATATTAAGCATTTTATAGTTATTTTTGTCCAACTTCATAATAGTCCTGAAAATTGAAAAGTATTTATTATTATAAATTTATTGATAAGAAAACGTATTAGTTAGGAAGGTATTGCTACTGAGTGATGGAACTGGGAAACAAAGTTGGTCATCTATCTCCACGACTTTTATTCACACTGTTTTCTTAAATAATCAGTTGTTATTTTGTTCGTGTGTGTGTGTGTATACTGTATGTATTTTTTATATCCCTATTATGTTTATATTAAACTATGTATCCATACTCTTTCTAATCTCTTTCTCTCAAATTATATAATTTAAAAAAATAATAAAAGACTAAGCCCTGGCTGGTGGCACAATGGATAAGACACTGGCCTGCGAACCCAAAAGTCGCTGGTTCCAGGGCAACATAACCAGGTTGCAAGCCAGGTTTGTAGCTAGAGGCAGGTGAAAGGCAACCATACATTGATATTTCTCTCCCTCCCCTTCTCTCTGAAAAACAATAAATAAAATCTTTTAAAAAGAGACTAAAATAAATGGAACATTCAACATACTTTTCTTATTTAAGATCAAGTTTATCCCAGGTATACAAATTCAGGTGAGATTTTTTTTAACCCTCCCTCGCAATTATTTCAATAAAGGATTGTTTCTTAGGCTCATGGATGCAAAATGTTTTGCTCATACTAAAGTGTCCAATTCTATAATCTCTATTAGTCAACTTTTATATTTGGATAAGTTGAACTTGAAATGGTTCTTGAATAGTTTAGTCAGTAACTCTGCTTACAATTCTGACATTTTGACTGGCTCTATAAAAGCTGTCAACCCCCTGTTTCCATCTATGATACTGATTTGTGTAATAAAGAAGCATCCTACATATAGCATTGATTTTAGAACTGAAATGAGTGTAACTGTTGAGCTTTGGATTTGTCTTGGTCATGGTGATTGACTCCTTGACATTTATTTTCTATTTCTCCACCATTAATTAGGCTATCTTTTTAACCCCATCTACCTTCCCAGAAATTTAGCAATAGAACTGGGACCTAATCTTTGCCTACAATATATGAGTGGAAACCTGCTGGGATGAGAGTAGAGTTGTTGAGATTTCTTTTTCCCATAATTGACACAGAGATGATGCAATCCCTTTTGTGGAACTGCTAACAGATGCCTTGCCAACATAAAGTGTCAGAGGGCCTCATCAATTAGCATAGAAGCCTGGAGAGCTGGAAAGAATTCAGGTCTTTGAACCAATCCTGAAAATGCCCTACATTTAGACTGTTAGATGAGACTGCCACCTTCATTATTATTTGGATCTTCTTGTATTTCTTGTATTTCATTATTTCTAGTATTTTACTTATTTATTGAAAGCATATGTATTGTCATGACCATGAACCATATTTTTCTGTGATGTCAGTACCACATCTACACTCACATCTTGAATGTCCATAATGAGAACTTTTAGTTTGTTGCAAAGATAAAATTGATTTTTACCTATAACTGTAGCATAATGCTATATTAGTCCAAGACCACATCTTAATATATTAAAACTTTTGATTACAGACTGGTTTTTGTAGTAGTTGTTAGTGGTTGTAGTTTTTAACTCACACCACAAATATTTATCTACCAGCAACTTTATTTAAGACCCTCAAAGGAAAATTCCAAAATGTATAATCCAGAACCAGCCTTCAGAGTCAGACTTTAGGGAAAGAAGCAAGTAGTTACTTAGGAGTGGGTATAAGGTACTATGAGATACACAATAGGTGATTAATAATTTAGTCTACAACATTAAGGGAAGATTTCCAAGAGGAGTGCCTTCTAAGTTTAGATTGAAATAAAAAAGAAAAAAGAAAAAAATAAGTAGAATATTGCCAAGTCAAATTGCATGATATTTCTGTTTGCATACACAAACATCAGAGATCAGGAATAGCAAACCATATTGATCAACATACAAAAAAAATCAGTATGACAAAAGCATTCAGCTACGTGACAGAGGCTGGGAACAACATGGCAAGGGGAAGGATGTGGCCAGAGAAGTTGGTAGGGAGGAGAGAAAATATTACAAAAGGAACATTCTAAAGTCTTCATATGAAATTTGTGTCCTTACCTGTATGAAGGAGAAAGTCACTAGAAAGTTTGTTTTATTAAAGGAATAACACACATATATTTGTATATTTTTTTTGGAAAAGAATCCTTGTGCTTTTTTGTGGATGGAGTGGGAATAGACAACTTTAGAACAGAGATGTCAGTCAAGTATTTGATAAGTGCTATTAAGGAAAGAAATGATGTGGTGTGTGCAGAGACTGCAGCATGGGGAAGAAGAGAAACATGAATTTGAGCAAGTAGAATCAAAAGAATATCCATTAAGCAGCTGAACTGGAGTTCATTTTAAAAAGCTGCTGTGAGAATCATAAGAATATACTAAGCCTATGGAAATACTATAAATGAAATATCTCAGCAATATAAAAAAGTTAAAAAATTAAAATATAGAAGAACTAAGGTCAGGTGTTTGAAAAATAACATTTAGGAAATACAAAGGTAATAAAGACAGCCTAAATAAGCAGATAAAAAATGAAAAATAATAAGAGTCAAGGAGAAACAGCATTTCATGAAGGGAGAAGGAGGCAATAGTGTCAAAGGCAGTTAAAGTGAGAAAAAATTAAAAACTGGGAGCGTTCAATGGTTTTGGCAAAAAATGAGATCATTGGTGACCTTGGGAATAGCAGTCTCAGTGAAGTCATGTGGAAGGAATGCAAATTAGTGGGGTAGGGGTTAGAAATAAATTAAAGGTAAATAAGGGGAGACAAAACTCAAGCTACTAATGTGAAGGGAGCAAAAGAAGGCATTAAGTAGAGGGGACCACTAGTGTTGGCCGAGAGTTCTGCACTGATGTATGAGTTGTCAAGAATTCTGCCTATGTACCCAAGAACTGCCAGTGCAAACTGGGACTTATGCTTATATATATACTGTTCACCAGACACAGATTGGTACCTAGTTTGCATTTAGAATGATACTTAAACTACAAGAGCATGCTGACTCAGCAGACTGATTCATAGTTGATGGAGAGTCTCTCTCAAGTATGCATGCAAAGTGCAGTGTTAGGTATACATTCATTCTTCAGTAAGGACCCACATGACACAGTTAAAGGACTGGCTCTATTAATCCTGGGTTGCCTCTCATTTTGTGAAAATAATTTCAGATCTTTAGTTTCTTTGCTTCTATCATTTTTCCTCCTAATGCCGGTGGTATATTAGTGTAAGAGAGGTTATATCCTGTTCTATTTGAAGTAATTCAATTGAAATATGTTACCTTTAACCGTTCTTTACAATAAACATTATTAGAAAGAATCCTTTTTATGAAAAACCAAATCAGATGGCTTTTGAAACTACATTGTATGTACTAAATAAGAAATTTTAGTCTTATCACAATTTCCTGCTTTTTTGTTATTATCACTATTTTAGCAAATAGGATCACAAGAATATTCATTAAGCTGCAAGGTAATATACATTATTTTGAATACAGAAAATAAATATTATTATCAAGTAGCAAGTGAGACTAGAATGTCCAGTTTCAGGTAAAAGCACTTAGTCAATTTTAAAATACACATACTATAGTAAACATATATATTAGAAAATAAATCACAAACTGTTGAAACCATAATGAAATAAAAAAGAATATCGTTCAGTTCTTCTTTAATTGATTTCAATAGTAAAAAATGCTAGAAATATAATTTTTACATATACTTAGTTTTATTTTATAGGGAAAACATTATAAAAGATTATATAGCTAAAAAGGAAAAATAGTTATTTTAATAAACAACTTATGGATACCATTAGATGTTCATGCTATATATACTTAGAAAAATCCTAATCATAATAAAAATTACAAACTATAAAATAAGTGAAATTGTATTCTTCTGTTTTATTATTATTAAGGACATTTAATTCACCCTTCTTTCTAGTCATAGCAGAAAGAAAATGTTCTGGAATTTACCAATAAACCATGGAGGCCACAATGAAATCTAACAATTTAGAGGGAGATTAAAGGTTCCACTCATTGGAACGCAGCAAGACTGTCACCTATCAAAGGCTGCACCTTTGGAGTCCTTGCAATAAAATCTGAGGAGTAAACTAATGTGCCATTAATATCAAAGTGTCTGCCATCCACAACATCTCTTTTGCTTTAAAAATGTTGAGTACCAATTGCCTGGCTTGCTTCCAGAGCCTTACTTGCTCACAGGGTAAGCACTAAAATTTTTCATAGCTCCTTGAAAACACACTGGCATATAAATGACTTATAGAGAAAATTATTTCTTGCAAAATCTCACTTTCTTTTCTAAAATCTATTTAATTCACATTGACCACCAAGGGCATTAGTTGTGCAAAATGCCTAAGGTCCCACCACATGTAATACAACATAGTAAATCTAGATCTAAAGATCTAGAACACACCCTGGCTGGTGACCCAGTGGATTGGCACTGACCTGCGAACCCAAAGGTCACTGGTTCGATTCCCAGCCAGGGCACATAACCAGGTTGCAAGCCAAGTCTCCAGCCAGGTCTGTGGCTGAAGGCAGGTGAAAGGCAACCATACATTGATGTTTCTTTTTTTCTCTGCCTCCCTCCCTTCCCCTCTCTAAAAATAATAAGTAAAATCTTTAAAAAATAAAATAATAAAATAAAAATAAAGATCTAGAACAGAATAACCTAAATTCCTCAGTCTCTACCTTCATCACTGAGTCCCTACAACACTGCTGATGATTGCAGGGTTTTTTTCCCCTAGTATGTTTGGACCTTTATCATTTAACATGTATGTAATGCCATGTAATTATTTCTGCATAGGATCAGAGAGTGCTTATTCACATAACACCAGATAACATCCCACAGGTTTTTGCTTGAGAACCTCATTATTTTCGATTATCCACCCTATCTAATTATTTCTTTTCCTTTCCTCTTTGATATAAATAAATATGTACATACATATTCACTGAATCAAGTCCCAACAGACAGGGGACTACTCTTTATTCTTCATTTCTTTTCACTAGATTAAAATACCACATAGGTACTCTTCCAAACTTTGTGCATATTTTACTTCCTTCAATCACACCACAGCCTTCTGAGGTGAATGAAAAATAGAGAGGAAAAGGTCCAAAAATGTACACATAGGGTCAAAAGGAGATGTACGATGTATGTGGAACACAGTTTATTCTAGTATTATTATTTACTGATTATTGTGTTATTTCCCATACAAACAACCATAAACCTACATTTGGCCCCTGCTGAGTGTTGTCAGCTGCCTAGTCAGGGTTTAAGCACTGGACTCAGATGCTTTCTCATCCAGATCTGACCACACTTGAAACAATTAATGACCCGTCTTATGTTCATTTATAACAAGAAATGTCTTGAGCCATTTTATGAAGTTTTAGTGAAGCAACAACAACAACAAAAAATTGTTTTTGAGCTTATATTGATTTATGTGCATAGAATTAAAATTTTTTCTCCACAAATAGAAAAATGGTACTAAGTTGATGAATTGGCAAACCTTAGCAAGTCACTTACACACTTTGAGCTTTGATTTGAATTTAAACACTTTGAATATCTAATATTTGCCTATGTAAGAAGGCTGGTGTTTGAAACTGAAGACTACAATTAATGTACATGTTTACTGTCAACTATCAATTTCTATCAAAATGCAAAATAACAGTGCTATTATAATGTTACCAAAATGAAAATTAGAATTTTACAGTGTCTATAAGTTGGGCAAATTTAATAGAATGTCAAATAAGAAATATATAAATACCTTTTAAATAACTTAAACAGGTTCAGAAAAAGTCAAATACATAGATTCTGAGGTTTTCAGTTCTACTTAGTGAAATAAAAGCATTGTTTATTAGCATTTAGATGATGATAATTCTTTGCTGAATTAAACATTCCACTTCACAATAAATCAGTTTCTTTCTCAATGTTACATAGGTAATTAGGTGGCTAAAAGATTAGAAAGGCAGAATATAACCCTCCAGTTATAATAATGCAGGACTTCTGCATATACCCCAAGTGTATGAGAATTTAAGAAAAAGAAATCAAAATATGTTTGAAGGGTGTTGCCTAAGACTAAGTCATCTTTTTTAGTGTAAAGATTACTTGGTGCCAGAAACATTCTCTTTTTAACGATATGGCAGATATCATCCGGGCCACTTCCTAGCAAATAATTTGCTAAAAGGGCTGTTTTAGAAAGTTGTTATTAGTGGAAACATTTTGATTTATATTTTTTATAGATTTCTAATACATTACATCTGATGACCAAAACCATCAATGCTACTAAAACTCCAGGGATACATTTTTAGCAGGTTTTTATTTCAGTTTGACTAGACTCTTCTACCACCTCACCTGCAGTAGGCATTCATTACTGCTCATGATTTCTGACCCTGAGAAAATGCAGTGAGGGAGGGGATGACCTGTTCATAATGTAATGGAAATTACTTTTCCCATTACTTTGGCACATACATTAGGAAGGAAGTATAAAAGGGTTAGGAGGAGGAACAGGGAGGTTTGATGTACAGAGTCATCTATTAAAAGTCAAATTTCCAAACACATCTTTGCTACAAGTCTGGGGAAAGAAATGACTCAAAACCCTGTGCTGTATCATGTAGAGGCACAGGTGAAATTCCTTCTGTGTTGTTCAAGAGGTTTTCTTTACATAAACACATAAAAGTGCAATGTATTGTATCTTCAGTTCCTTTTCCTGATGATAATAACAATATATTGGCATCACCAGCTTCTTCTTTTGGTAACATATTCTGATTTTCTACTATATAATTAGATAACTTACACAGGACACATTTTGTTTTCACCCAAAGATAACTAGTTGAACTAAAGTTCACTTACATAAACATTGTAATTTAGGTGCTAATAACGCCTTTGAGTTAAAGGATGAGTGAAATGGAAAAGGTCAAAACCTATTTGACTTCTTTTAAAAATGTCTGATAGCTTGTTTACTTGAATTTATTCTATTTGAAATGCCAAGACATTTTGCCCTTTTCATGTAGATGGGAGGAATCTTCATTAATATTTTTTCTGACATTCATTTATTCCAAAACATTAAACATGGCCCAGCACAGCTATGCGTTTAAAAAAGTCAATTAAGGGGTAGTTCCTACCTTCAAATGGCACACAGTCCAGTGAATGAAAACCACCTCTTAAAAACATGTAATAGCCACCATTTTTTAGTGCCTTTTAATTCATTTGACAGTGGACAGGAGTGTGGACATTAACAGTGGGAGCAGGGGATAGGTTGGGCAGAGGAGGGCAAAGGGGGAAAAATTGAGACAATTGTAATAGAATAGCAATAAAAATTATTTTTAAATTCTCTTATATGATGCCCATTTTGTTTTTAATTTTGTGCTTCCTTATATCATTACTATATTTCAAGCTACTGAAAGTTAGAAACTGTGTATGTAGTATTCATGATTCAATCATCTCAGGGATCTATCACAGGCCATGCATGGATCATACCAAATATACACTTACCTATTAAGTTGAAATATAACCAGTCTAAATTAAGCATTAAGCAGGAGAACACACACACTATTCTTTATTGTCTAATTCCCAACTTGAATTTCAGAATAATTTTGAAAGCTATGTGTTTGCGTCCACACAAATACCTTAATACTTCCCATAGTCTCCCAATAAATTACATACAGAACTATAGTTTCTGATTTCTCTAAGTGAATTACTTTCCCCATGAAGACAGAAAAAAGTCCTATTAAACTATGTTTATTATATTGATATAATACTATTGCCAGCTATAGTATATGAAACAAAATTAGAAAAAGCATCAAACTAATTATTTTTCTCTTTTCAATCTTGATATATTTCCTAATCCCATTAGGAAATAAGAGCCACAATTTTACATCTTTTGAACAATAGTTTTGATAATCCCTGAGAACATTGACTAGCTAGTTTAGATTATTTCCCTGAGGAGTTTGTCAGTTAACAGGCTCTGTCTGTTTAGTTTGACTTTGCTGATATTAATAAGAATTAATTCTCCTAACTTTGGTGAATATATAAGTATTGTAATGACATACATCTAATTATTCCTTGCTGACTAAATGTTTTTGTTGTTGTTTTAAATAGGAGTCTTACATACATAAAAAGAAAACACTAGGATTTATTGTCATAAGAAATCTGTTTCAACAATGCAAATCATCATTCTTTCTGTTTCAAACAGAAGATTTGGGAAACAATACAGAGTTAGCTCTACCAGAGTGCAGACAAATTCTGTGAATGTTAAAATCACCCTTGTTTTCTTTTTCTTCCCCCAAAATTGATTTTAAATGCTTCCCCTGGTTAATTGACAACTCTAGAGACTCTTTTGAGGTTCAAAGCTCTCGTAATTTAAGCCAAATATATTTATTCATTTGGTTTAAAGAAATACTTTTACAAAAAACATTTATTATATGCATTTTAGATTTTATGTAAAACAACTATAAAAAGGCATCTTAAATTTAAATTATCTATAAACATTTTTAAAGGCTGAGCACTCAGATACAATTTGAGGCTATTGATCTTTTTTGATCTTCCTGTTTCTATTCAATGAGCTTCCCTGAGGAAAATTTAATTGATTCCCTTTGGTTTCATCCTCCTTTTCTATTAAGTTTCCATTTTATTGTCTGCAAGACAGTAGGTAGAAGTGATGAATGTGGATGTGCAGTTTTCAGAGCAAACTGGAACCCTGTGGCTCAGAACATGTCCATGTGTTATTCATTCTCTGTACCCCTAACATCTCACTTAGTATTTGATATAGTGCATGCAGTTCAGTAAATATTTGTTGAGTGAACAGGCTGTACAGGGAGGTCATGGGCAAGCTCTCCTGAATCAACATGTTATTGTACTTGTAGGAAGACAAATATGTGGTTGATTATGTAGGTAGATTTGGTGATTTGGGTTTAGGTGGGAGCAGTAACATACAAGTTCTCATCTGATTTCTCCTATTTTGCAATGAAATAAGATATAAGGAGATAAGGTGAGACAGAGAAGAGAGAGAGGGCATGTTAGAGGCTTAAAGAGATAAAGATAAAACTTTTATCAGAATTGAGTTATTTCCAGATATTATGAAGGAGGGGAAATAAAGGAGTTTTAAATACAAATTTCTAAGAATCTCTTTGCACATACTCTATTCCAGCCATATAAATTCCTTCTTACTTTTCAAATCTTTCAAATATCTCACAACTGAGGTATTTAAAAATTCTGTTTTTTAATATAAGAACTATGTATCTTTAAATTAGTTTTAAACAATTTAGATTCCAGAAGGCTTTTTTTTTTTTGTACAAACCCTAAACTTGCTACTATCATAGTACTTATCATATTATATTGTATACAATTCTTTCTTTTCTGCCAACAGACTGTGTATTCCTCACATGATGATATTATATATCTAGTAGCTGTAGGTTAAATATTTCATGTTATAAAATTACATAGATTCATTATTACACGCAGGTGATTTTGTTTTGTTTTGTTTTGTTTTCCCCCTCAAAACAAAATGTAATTCAATGAAAATTTAATTCAGTGAATGCCAACAAATTTACATGCTACATTTATATTTAAAATTGTGTGTTGTAATTAGAATTAGAAATTATTATAAGCACCTTTATTTTATTTAACCTTTCCCTTCACATCTGCACAAAGGAAAGCGGTATGCATAGATTTTAGGGGGGAAAAGTGAGAAGGGAATACTAATGATGAGAAAATTCCCAAATCTTAAAGGTTCATTTTGAGTTTAATTACTTCTGAAGAGATTAAAATTATGTACAATTCATCTTCTAGCTAGCAGTGATTTTTTTATGGTGTTTCATAATTAAACATGCTATTCAAACTTTGACCTCCACACAACTATAAAGGTATAATTTAGATGGATAGAAACAGGCTTTGCAATAAAACAATGTGACAATAAGAGAGTTTTCTTGTTTCATTCAATGACAGGAAATGGGAAAATCTGTCAAGTTTGACGAAGAACAGAATATAATGAATTTAGTTGTACTTCAGTTCTTTGTTTCAATTTGATTTTCAGTTAACCAAAGCTCATTGTTTAGTTTAAAAGCTTATAAATTTGGTCCTCTTGTCTGCACAAAGGGATACATTTAAAAACCACACCTGATTTTTTAAAAAATATTTTATTCATTATCTTCAGAGAGAATGGCAGGCAGGGAGGAAGAAAGTGAGAGAAGTATCAATTTATGGTTGCCTTTCACCTGCCCCCAGCTAAGAGCCTGGCTGGAGACCTGGCCTGCAACCTGGTTACATGCCCTGACTGGGAATCGAACCAGCGACCTTTGGGTCCACAGGCAGGTGCCAATTCACTGAGCCACCAGCCAGGGCAATACACCTGATTTTTAGGTATACTCTCAGTTCTATATGATCTACATTATAGGTTTTCTTAAATTACAACTGATTCTTTTTTAAAGAAACATGCATTTCTGATCTCTTATTTTCCTCTCTCAAAGAGATTTTGTTTGTTTATTTGTTTTTTAAACTGGATTATGCCTATGTGATATATACTAAAACAAAGTTTCTTTGATAATTCCTATTTCTTGCTTATACATTATTAATCACACATTTATATACAATGATCTCTAATGAACTCTTTATATTATAAATATTGTTCTCAGGTATATGTGTATATGTGTGTATGTATATACTGTTGAACAAGACAAATCATGCAAAAATCCCATTTTTATCGAAGGATCTTGCTTTTCTCATTATGATAGAACCATAGAAAGTACCAAAAATTAATTTAAAAACTCTAGAAGTTAGGTCATGTAAACTTACATATACAAAATCCATAGGATGTGGGAAAAGGATGTCAAGGATGGCATCTATACAAGTATATCCATGGATTTACTTTTAATTAAAATATACTTATATCATAATTTACTCCAGAATGTGTTACTGAAGAATCTTATAAATCATAGCATTCTCATAGAAAATAATCCCTGCCCCATAATTTAAAATCTACTGTGGGATTCTAGGATTAGAAAATAGAGATAAGATATAAGGCCATTTGAAATCAAAGAATCTGAAAGTATAACCCATAAGAGATGGATATGATGGGTTTGACCTAACTTTAGAATTAGGTCATTGGTTCCAAGTGAAAGACACTGACATTTATCATATAGCAAATATTCATTGTGCATTTACTCTGTTTCAAGTATTACTCCAGACAAAGGGAATAAAGCAAAAAGAAGACAGACAAAATCTGTATGTATATAATACTTTCAAAAGGTGGTGGAGATAGATTATAAATAAAAATTTCAGAGTGACAAATATTCTGAAGCAAATAAAACAGGACAATGTGGTAGGAACTGATTAGCATAGATGACCTAAACGAGGGCTGTTAGGGGAAGAGCTCTCTATTCATTCCATTTGATTTTTAGAGAGAGTAACTGCATAATGTGGAAGGAAAAGGATTTGTGAAGAGGGTACAGAAGGTGTAAAGACACAAACAGAAGTAAGCATAGAGATGGACAGAAACAGTGATAATCCATCATGGCTAGAGTATAGAAAGAGCTTTTAAGTCAGAAATGAGATCACAGAGGTGGGACCAGTAAAAGATGTAGAGCCTGGGAGCCCATGGAAGAATGGGGTGCTCTATGAAAGGCAATAGAAACTCAAGGAAGGGTGCAGCATAACCTGACTCATTGTTGTAAGACTCCTGGGTGGGAACGCATTACATGGGCACCACTTCCAGCAGTCTAGGAAAGTGGTGATAGGGATTTGGCTTTAGCTAGTCACATAGAAATAAAACTAAAATGATCTAAAATGTTTCTCTTCCTATCTCCACATAAACTTATTTCTCTCATTTTCAAAGTGCTTCAATAAGCCCTCTTTCCTTTTAACTTTGATTTGAATGTGCAAAAGTCCTTTTTAATCACATAGCATATACATATAATCAAACATACATTTGGAATAAATGAATATTGGTTCGTATACTTTTGAATTTAAAAAAAGCTGTCTCAATACATTTTCAGATTGCTATCCAAGTATTTTTTATTAATCTCTGCTAGAGAACTATTAAACATAAACTCTCATGAGAGTTTTTTTTAATGCTTGTTCTTTAAGTAGCAATGTAACTATTACGTACTTGTGTATAAGTGAAAAAACACAATGTGGTGTCATCCATTTTTTTTTTTTTTCAATGTGAGCTCTAGAATTATTTTATTAAATGCCAAAGAAATATCTATTTCCTTTACTTAGCATATAGTACCACCATGACTTTACAGTTGTGTAGTCATTTTGCCCCATGTGTGTGAACTGATCAATATACTGCAGTGGTCCCCAGCAGGGGTGGCCATGAATAGGATAAATCAGCATTAGGCTTCAGGATCACTTTGGGAAAGAATTGACAAGTGCATGCTTCTGTCCCCAAATGATCTGTTAATTTAGATCACTAATGTCAAAAAACAGAAAAGTGAGTTATCAGGAAATCTCAAGTAAATTAAAAAGATACCCTCTAGCGACAAATTCTGTTACTCTTTAGCACACAAAGCTAAACACTCCAGGAATACAGCTATTGAACTGGCAAAGGAGATGTCACACCCTGAACTCCATGGGGAACTGTGTCAAACTGAATCCACAGAACACACTCTTTCCTGATTATTTTTAAAGTCATAGTCCATGAAAGAAATTTTTGCTGCAAATTATAAAACTAATTTTACTAACCAGCAATGAGTGTCTTTCTTTACCTTTCTTTTTGATAGCTATTCAAAGCTTTTATATAACTATCTGCAATATAAGTTGACAATAGAATAACAGATAGGTAGTAAAAGTAAAAATTAAGAAATAAGTACAATTATTAAAATGTCTTCTATGTCCACCTGATTATCGGGTTCTGGCGAAATAATGCCCCAGTGACTTTTTAATGTCAGAGTTGGTGTATTTACTTTTCACTCCTTCTATTTTGCTCAAACCCACATGTCCTTTGCAGCCTAAAATTGTGATGATAAAATAAGCATTTTATAAGAAATGCAATATAATACTCACTATCCTTGGGTAGATTAGATTAAGATGTTAGGGTTTTTTTCATAAAGAGTTTGATGAAATGTTATTTAGTTAAAGAAAAACCTATAATTACTTTTTAAAAGATAGTTTAGCAGATATGAGATGGTTATTCTTATATTTATTTCCTCACCTCCATAATTTCCATAAAGAAATAAAAATTCTAGGCCTATAAGCTTTGTACTTAAGAAGGAAATTGTTCTCTTTCTTTGATGAAAATGTTAGGAGATACCATCTGTTTTTTCCTCTCCTAAAACATATATCAGTTCAAAATTACAAGGACTAAACATGGGTCTGAGAATAGTTTCTGAAAGGATCCTATTTGAATATTTTAAAAATGGCTAAGATCCCATTATTTTGTGCTCACTTTTCACCAGGTGCAGTAATAGGGTAAAGCCAAGTGGGAAGAGAAGAAACTCCTATAGCAGTCAGCTACTCTGTAGGTAGGGCATTATCAAAGAAAGAAACTTGTGGAATTGGAAAGACATTAGAAAAACAAGCAATATTAAAGACAAAAAGAGCACATTGAGAATAAAAATAGTTATAGGACATTTTTTCCAGAGACAAATGGAAGCAAACACGCATATTGCCCTGTTTTACTCCCAATCTCTGCTCATTCTGAGTTAGCTCTTTGTTCCCTATGTTCTAATAGAGCTTTAACAAATTTTGCTGCTTACTAATCACTTTGTAGCATAATCTTTGGTTTACTTCCTTCTGCAATCAGATTAGGTGAAAACTAAAGGCAACATGAGTCTATTATTTCTTTGTCCCTAGTGCCTAGTACAAGATCTGAAATATATTCATTGTTTTTCAACTATCCATCAAATGAATGAGTCAGGTTTCAACAGTATACTACCCTGAGAGAGACAAAGTAATCAAGTAAACATCGAAAACCAAAATGAGTATTACCCTGGAGTAAAATCTGAGATAAAATGGAAATGTACAATGCTTGGCCTACAGGTAAATTATGCTTTAAAGATAAATGATCATTGAGAATTAGGTATTTTGAAATGTTGAAAGCAGTGTATTAATGCTTCTAGGTAACTTTATTGATTTCTAGTGGGAAGCTAGTGGGCTAGAACTCCAGAAATTCATGGAGATCTTGTCTGAAGTGTTTCTGAATCAGGAACAAAGCTGAGCTTATGGGTGAATGTAAATGATGCCAGCCTCAGGACAGGAAAGCTGTCAATAAGGGAAATAAGACAGAAGCTGACATTTCACATCACAATGCTTTGTAGTTGACTGATTTATTTCTCACAGTTCTGTGTACTACATTGTTGTCAGAGATTTGCTAAACAATGGTGCACTTGCAAGTCAGTCTTTGCCCTAAAGTAAAGCCAGACACTTAAAAGGGATTTATAGTGAAGATAAAGATTAACATCACAACTTGATTAGGACCTATTTATTGTAGAAAAATAGACACACCTAAGTCATATTAACTACCTACTAAATTTATCTGTGTATAAAATCTTTGATTCAGATAGAATCCTGATGATTAATTGGCTAGATCAATAATGTGGAGAGCAAAATGGTTTCAAGTAAAGGAAAAGTGAAAGTTGAGCCTAAATTTTCAGGCTTCAGCTTTGAGAGGATAACAGTCATGATCTGTAAAGTTTCTAAGAAGCAAAATAGAAGGCATATGAGTGAAAGTAGCTTGAATTTCGAACTGAAGTGCAAAACTTATATTCTAAAACTCTTAAGAGGATTTGCTTGTTGTTGTTTATAGAATAATAAACCCCTTCCTTGCCTCCATCTTCAGTGGCCATGGAACAGAGACCTGAGAGCTCATGGGAATTATGGAACATTGAAGTAGAAATTCACAGTCTCAGTTTTGCCAAGTTAGATTCCTTATTCTCATGCCTCTCATTTTTGTTACTGCCTAGTCTTGTTTTTGAATCTCTGTCCAGAGTAAGATGGAAAATATGTCATTTTTATTGTAATCAATTTGAAAAATAAAGATTGAGTAGCTTAAGACCTATTGAATTAATTAAGCATGAAGTTTGGAAGAATTTCATGTGTCTTTAAACATCATGCTTATATTAAACATATTAAGAATGTTGAAAATTGCTAAAATTATTTTAATTTAGAACTAAATATAAGAATCACATGAAAAATAACTGTCAAAAGCTATGATATCCTTCTGTTCATATTTTTTTTAGAAGAAAATAAATCCAAAGGGATAAAGAATACTGATATGATTGTAGATTTGAAGGTTTTACTCATGATAAATCATGAATTAAAACATAGAATTAGGTACACTATGCTTAGAAATAAATACACTATACTTACAGATTTTCTTTTACCAATGGATATATGACTTTATTAACACAATGTAAAATTTTAATTATATGTCTTGCAGCTTCTGTTAAGTGCAATCTATTTTTAGAGAAAAAATAATGTAAATTCTGTTAATGTTGTATCATATTGGTGAATATGAAATATAAACTTCTCTAACAATTATGTGGACAAAATATCATCAGCTTTTGTTAAGCCATATTTTCTTCAATTAATGAAACCTATTAATGAAAGGTTCTTATGCATACTGATAGTAATAGTCTCATTGGGAAAATGTAATATATATCAATGCAAGATTTAGATGAAAAGTTTCAATAAATTAAGAATTGAAAGTCATTTTTATTTATTTATTTAAAAAAATATTTTATTTATTATTGCCAGAGAGAGAGGAAGGGAAAGAGAGAAACATCAATGTATGGTTGCCTTTCACCTGCCTCCAGCCATGGACCTGGCTGGTGACCTGGCCTGCAACCTGGTTATGTGCCCTGGCTGGAGAATCGAACCAGTGACCTTTGGGTTCACAGGCCACCACCTTATCCACTGTGCTACGAGCCAGGGCCTGAAAGTCATTTTTAAAATTAGTATATAGAGTTGTTTAAAAAATAGTAAACTTTTAGTTACTTATTAAAGTTATTACATGGACTCTTATTAGCTACTTGAATATATCTAATTTTGGGGAGATAATCAATCTACTACTTAAGAGCATTAAGTACACAGTTGAAATTTAAAAGTTTTGGATTAAATCTAATCCAAAGATTTACTCTCCAAAATGTTACTATCTTTAGAATTTAGGGGATTATGATTATGTCAGAACAAAAACTGAACTGAACAAAGTTGAATAGATAAGAAAGACTTTGCTCCAGGCTATGGCAATAGGGGGTGCAGTTGGAACCCTTGCAGAACCCCCAGGTCCTCTTCAAAACATTTACAGAGACACTTCAATCCTTGCCAGAGGATGTTTCATCCTGTTCAAAATGCCCAGGCAGATGTTAGGTCCATAATTAATCTAAATTCTACTCTTATGAAATATTGGAAACCCAACCCACCTAACAAACCCTCTCTCCCACTACCAGCTAGGCCAATGAAGCAAGAGGGGTTATTACTGGCAGTACAACCACAACACAATTATTGGATCAATAAAACAACATTTGTTACCTATTAATCCTGTTAAGCAAAAGTGGAAATAAATGTTATGAGCTACTTGAACCCAGGGACATCATCGAAGTATTGACATTTTGGACAGGTCCAAATATCAGTAATTGTTGGGGTTGGACCAGATATGCTCATAGACATTTTTGGACAAGACCACCTATTTGCTAAGTGTCTGACCTCAACTCTTCTAAAACTGTAGGCCAGAGAGTTTTTAAGAGATGTGATGGAGGGATAAAGGCCATCTGTGTTTGCCCATTGGTTCTCCACAAAGGAAAAGTCAATTTCCCTATATCCTCATGACAAAAGGTGGTTATGTACTTGGAATGAGGCTCAGGACTTCTTCAAGTTCATCGGGCTCTTATCTTTCCAGTGTCCTGGGGAGACTGGAGCACTGTCTCCTTGATGATTGCATTTCAAAGGAATAACCCCCAATTTTTGAGAAAGACAATCCTGAATTATAAGGTTAACAAGAGTCTTTTTAAAAAGGTTTACATCTCAGAAAGGAAGAGAAAAAATTTATAATGACAAATTTTCTGAAGTTAATTCTCTAAGGAATGAGGATCTCTATAGTTGGCCATCTGGATTCTGTAAGTGTTAGAGCGGGAGGCAGGTCAGTGACCCAGGGGCAGAAAGCAGAAGAAGATGTCAAAGTCATCTTGGACAATTTTAAGGTTTGTAGGAAAAGCCCAGAATGATGGACTTCCTCATTGATTTAACTTTAGGTAGTTCAGGTTTTTTGTTTATTTGTTTAGTATCAGCTGAAAATATATGTTATTAATTTAATGTGATTCTTATTATACTCATGTTTTCTAGTATTCCAAATAAATGTTATTTTTTAAAAGGTTACTAGTAAATTTGATGAGTTGTAAATGTTCATTTATTCTTCATTCCATGGAGAACATAGAATGAAGTTCTTATCATTAGTTTTGTCCGAAACTGGACATGTCCTAATTTTACCTCTTTCATCCTACATGCTACATAAAATTATCATACAATTGTGAGATTTACTGTATTTATATAAAACTGACGTTTAACCTGTATTACATGTTAGCAAATCATCTTGCCGTTTTTCTTATAAATGTTCCTACTCCCTCCTATCTTCATTAGTAGTAGTGTTTTTTTCTATACCTGTGAAGTTTTTTGTAGATTTCACATTACTATTTAGTCTTACAAGTAAATACTCAAAATTTAACTTTTAATTACTTTTTTATATCTTTGCCTTCCCATCTGATTGGATTATTAATGTCATGGAAAAGTGCCTGATACATGGAAGCCAATTGGCAAATGTTTGCTGAAAAGAAAAGAAAGAAAAAGGAAAAAGAAAAAGAAACATAAATAAAGGGAAAAAATGATTTTTAAAAAATTTACACTTGGGCCATTTTTAGGAGTATTTTGTCAGAGCCTTGCAATTACTATTAAACATACCAATATGACACTTCAAACACAGTATATCTCTGTGACTGTTTTATGTCTTTCATTTTATATACAGTTAACGATTTAGTGGGTGTGATAAGGTAAAGGGAAGGCAGCTGGGGAGGGAGAGAAGATAGAAAGAAAAGCAAGAAATAAAAGGAAAAAGGAAAAAGTCCAACAAAGAGATGAGGGAAGCAAAATTTAAAGAAGAAGGGGAAGAGAAGAACTCAGTAGGTTTCCACTTAAACATCACCGTTCCTCTCTGATAAAAACTCAGTACATCCTGCCAACACTTCTACCCCTAACACCCACTGCCTGCCATCTATCACCTTCTTGGCCCAGTAAGCATTTCAGCCTCCATGTAACTACTGGATAATGAGCAATGTAGCTTCACAGAGAGAGATAATGCACCCACCCATTTGGTTACTATTGATTTCTTACTTACCTAACTTATTTTTTGTTTGTTCTTAGAATATCCAATTTTCTTATATCTGTTTTTAAAGCTGTCTTTTTCTGACTGTCCTTGTTCAAAAATGCCTCAGTAAATTGTAAAGTCTTTTTATAATCAACATCCAATTGATCCAGAACTCTTTTTTGCATATGTCTCCTCAGGCAAGGACAACCAAAACAAAAACAAATGGGACTAAATAAAAATTTTAAAACCTTTTACACAGAAAAGAAAATCATCAACAAAAAGAAAAAGCAAGGTACTAAATAGAAGAAGATATTTGCAAATACTATACCTGATAAGGGTTTAATATCCAAAACTTATAAAAGCTCATATAATTCAATGTCAAAATTAATCTGATTTTTAAAAAAGGATAGGAGACCTAAATAGACTTTTTTCCAAGAAGACATACAGATAATTAACAGGCACAAAGAAATGTTCAATATCACTAATCATCAGGGAAATTAAATCAAAACCATAATGAGATACCCCTCACACACCTGTCAGTATGGCCATTATCAAAAAGACAACAAATAACAGGTTGTTAAGGATGGGGAGAAAAAGAAACCCATGTACACTGTTAGTGAGAATTTAAATTGTAGCCACTATGGAAAAAAGTTTGGAGAGTTCTTAAAAAATAAAACTACTATATAATCCAGAAATTCAATTTTGGGGTATTTATCTGAAGAAATCTAAAGCACTAATTTGAAAAGGTATATGTGCCTCATGTGCCTTGAATCATTATTTACAATAGCTTTGTGATTTGGAAGCAAACTACACTTTCATCAATTGAATGGATAAAGATGATGTGATGTGTGTGTGTGTGTGTGTAATTCAGCCATAAAAAAAATCAAACCTTGCCATTTGCAACAACATGAATAGAGGGGATTATTCTAAGTGAAATAAGACAGACACAGAAAGATAAATACCATATGATTTTATATATATATGCAGAATCTGAATAGCAAATGAACAAATAAAACAAAATAGAAACAGATTCTTAGATACAGAGAACAATATTATGATTACCAAAGGGAGAGGAGTGGGGAATAGGTGAAAAAGGTGAAGGGGATTAAGAGAAACTAACTCCCAGTTCTAAAATAAATAATGAGGATACAACATAGGAAATACATATAGTTAATAATGGTGTAATAACTTTGTACAGTGATAGATGGTTACTAGACTTAATCGTGTTGACATCACAAGGTAAATGAAGTTTGAACTTCATTTACTGTTATAAACCTAACACTAATGTAATATTGTATGTGAAATATGTATTTCATAAGAAAATAATACATATAAAGCATCATCCCTAGAATAATAACTCTATTAGCATTATGAGCATTTAATTTTATAGTTAAAATGGAAATATTATTTTTAATTATTAAAATACATGGAGATACCAAGGAAATATTTAATGCCATATATTGCATCACAAATTGAAAAATAAATTATTTATTACTTCTCAAATAACATTTAAATATTGCATTTTAAGAAAGCAATTTTCACGGGCCAATTTTTAATGTGATAAAATCATTTTGAAAAAAATTAACTAGTGTTAATTATAATCCTCAGTAATCAAACTGAGATACATGATTTTTCAGTGCTTACATTATAATTTATCTTGGCTATATTTTAACCACATTTAATTGCTACAACTCAGCATTTCATTAATGAATCATTTTTGTTTAATTGCAATTTCACCATGGATTATACAAACTGTTGATTATTAAACTTATTTCTCTGAGAATTAACATTTATTCCTTTCATAAAAATTGCTAAATCCAAATTTTTACACATTTCCAGAATAGAGTTAGTACACAGTAATGCTGTGTACTAAGATCAGCATTTTGTGTCTGTTCAATTGTATAATTTTTTCAATTATTTGCATTAAGTGTGATTCATAACATGTAACTATCTTAATTCTGTTTTAATTTTTTGTTTTATTAAGTCCCCCAAAATACATGATTGCTATTTTATATCATTATTATGCACTTACATTTACTCAAATATTACTCCCCTTTGCGGTTCTTTTATTTTTTCTTAAATCTTAGCGATTCCAGCAAAATATTCCCTTTAAATAACTGTGCACTTATCCAAGATTCTTGAAGTAAGAGTGTACTGATGGAAAAGAACTCAGTTTTTGTTTGAACATTTTTTAATTTGATATATTTCTTAAAATGTATTTTTGTTGAAAAGTATGCTATTGTGTCTTGAGTTTTTTTAATTAAATTTGTTTTCTTTGTCTTTATGAATCTGTCTTTGTTAGTCTAGAGGTTAGCTATAGTGCATTAAGGAATTGATTTATATGTGTTCCTGTATTTTCAAGAACAATATTCTTGAAAAGAGGAAAATATAGAGGCAAGTCCTCTATTTAATCTGGCACTTTGCTTGAGGACATTTTAGTAACTTCTATAGAGAGCTATGAAGATGGAATTCAGGGTTGGGAGCTGCTGAAGCAACTAGAATTTGATCAGGGTAATCATGTTCTGCCCCAAAAAGGCTGGATTTATTTTTTAGGAGTGTTTGAGGGTCTTCAACTGAGACGTGGACTTCACATGTTCATAGTGACTCTGCTAGACCCAGGAGATAGTAGCTACTCTTTAGCTCTGATTTGAATGGAAGTACCAGAGATCATACCGGTACCAGCATCACTGGATTCCAATCTAGCCTTGGAAATTCATTTGAGAATCTAGATTTTTTTTTTTTTTTTGGAATGGCAACATCACTTTTTAATTAGCACACAAACCTTGAATGAAAGAGACAACAGAAATGAACCCAGCCTAAGCATAAAATAAAAACTAACATAATGGATACATTTTTGGCATAGACTGTGGTGGTGGTTTTATGAATCTGTATTTATCTCCAAGCCCATCATGTTTAAATACGTGCAGCATTTTATGTGTCAGTATACTGTCAGAATGGTCTCAGGAACTGTACAACCTTTCAGAACAAAAATCAGTGCCATTGAAAGAAAGAAAATACACTCTCTCCACTCAGAAACAGTAACAGTGTACAACATAAAAAAAAAAAAAAAAAAAAAAAAAAAAAAAAAAAAAAAAAAAAAAAAAAAAAAAAAAAAAAAAAAAAAAAAAAAAAAAAAAAAAAAAAAAAAAAAAAAAAAAAAAAAAAAAAAAAAAAAAAAAAAAAAAAAAAAAAAAAAAAAAAAAAAAAAAAAAAAAAAAAAAAAAA
>PVIW01000376.1:0-38394 GCA_004026585.1 Noctilio leporinus | reverse complement strand
ATGTATTGCATAATTAGCAACAAAAGGAGTCAGTAAAAACAAATTGCTAAATGAGATGGGTTCTGAATTTGCAAAAGTTACTGTAATATTGCTATTAAAATGTTTAAGGAGTTAAAAATATAGACATACTAAGGAACAGTTAGTGAAATGGCAAAGAAATGGAAGTTAGAAAAGTCAAATGGAAAAACAGTCATACCGCAGTATCCGTAAGCTTCAGAACTCATCAAACCTGGCACTCCTTGTATTTTGATGAGGAAAAGTGTTTCAGCACTTGGTGCTTGTCTGCTACTCTTTGGAAGGAATTAACAATGAGTATCAAGGTACCACTGTACCAGAAAAAAAGTCCCCTATATTAAGAAAATGTATTAGAAAAGCTAAAAGCCATTTTAGACACTAAGAAAAAATTATATTAATTACCAATCAATAGAAATTATGCAAATTGAAGATTCAGAAAAAAATTTTAATGTTAAAACAAGAGTCAATGAAAATATCAAGTAATATAACTGAGTCACGGTGATTCCAGGTCTGGAGAGAAATAACAGGACTGAAAATATTCAAAGAAATAATGACTAAAAATTTGCTGAGTTTTCTCAAATACATCATCTTATCTTGAAATTTTTGATACATAAGCAAAGATGAAAAACTCTAAGAGGTGTTAACAAATTGAACCTAGTAATAAATAAAAGCTGTAATTCATCATGACCAATCGCATCTTATCCATGGAATGAATGTTTGGTTGAAGATTTAAAGAGCCATTAATCTAAAGTACAATATTAATAAAGGAGAAATATATGACTACATTATTCAATAATCTTTAACACATAGTCATGTTAATAATTCACAATAAAATAGAGTAAAAGTCCTTGATGGATGAATTATATTTCTGGAAGACCTACAGTTTACATACTGTACTGACAAAATACTGATATATTCCCATTAGGATTTGAAACAAGAAATGTGAGTTTATTATTTACTAACATGATACTGGATGCAGGTCAGGACAATGTGATTAGGCAGAAAAATGAGGGGAAAATTTGGTATAAAGACTGAAAAGGAAAGAGTAAATAAAACACTCTATTCACACATGACATGATTTGGTATGTAAAAAATCCTGAGAACTGTATGAAAAATATAATAAATGTTAAAATTCAAAGGGTACATAATAATATATAAAAATTTGTGATAGCAAAAGCAATTGAAAAAATAAGACAATATAATTTTAATAGCATTAATATAAAATCATACGAATAAACTTATTGAAAAAACATGCAATATTTTTTAACTGAAAAAAATTCTAAGTGAAATTAAAGAAAAAATAATAAGATAAATCATGTTTATGTCTTGGAAGGCTCAATATGTTAAAATGTTTAAGTTATTGAACATTTTCAAAGCAGCCCTTATAAAAAGCACAAGGGTCAATTTGTTACAAATTGACTAAACAATTTTAAAATTACTCCAGAATTAGAAAGGACCTAGAATATTCAGAATAATACTAAAAGTAAACATAAGTTTGAAAGACATTTGCTGTCTACCTTCAAGACTCATTTTATAGCTTCATTAATCAATAGTGTGTTATTGACAGAAGAATGAACAAATAAAACAGAGTTGAGTCTCTACATAGCAGACTAGAGTAGATACACACATATAGACAACTGGTAATAAAAATGTCAAGATATTTCAATAGGAAACATGTTATATAAAAAAATTATTTTGAGATGGAGCATATATAAATGTAAAGCCTTTATCATCATAAAGTTTTTGGAAGAAAAATGTAGAAAAAATTATATTTTTGAAAACACAAACTAAACTACAACCTAGGAGAAAATATTTGTTATTCATCTCTTTGTCAAAGGAATTGTATCTAAACAGCATAAAGAAACATCAATCTTGGGGACACAATGGGTAAAGTGTACATAAATGTCCAACAAGAACATTGAAAGGTGCTCAAGTTTATCAATCACCAGGGAATTGCACATTAAAACTACAATGAATTATGACTTTCTGTCTACCAAAATGTCTACAGTTAAAATGACAGAAGTCAATTCACCATTTATTTATTGCCTCCTGTCAGCTTCTCAAATCATATTAGTATTAAGTCTTTTTATTATTCCAAAATGCCTATGTTAATTCATTTGTTTAAAGAATTACTCTTTTAAATAATATGAATTGCAAATTACCAAACACATGCAAAAATACATTTACACCCATACATATTTTTACACATATTTAAATAATGGATTTTATTTATATTTAATATTTAAAATAATGGATTTTAAAGTTAATACAAAACATTTAAAATATGCCAATAGCTTACATAATTATTACATGTTAAATGATAGTATTTTAGATATATTGGATGTGAAAGGGGGAAAAAAATACATATTGGTGGTTACAGAACAGACAGGGGGATGTTAAGAAGAACAAAGGAAATAGAGAAGCCAAAGAACTTATATGCATGACTCATGGACATGAACTAAGGGGGTCATTGCTGGAGGAAATGGGGTACTGGGTGGAGGGGGAACAAAGGGGGGGGAATTGAGACAATTGTAATAGCAAAACAAAAGATATATAAAAACTAAATAAATAAAATGACAGAAGTCAAAATTATAGACATAAACTCTCATAATGGTAGTATATAAAATTTTCAACCATTTTAGAAAAGTATCTGGTAGTTTGTTTGTTTTTTAAATAAAGTAAACCATACACCAACACCATGAAATAGTTAAATATTTACCAAACAGCAATGAAAAATGTCTATAAAATTATTTATGTAGTATTTTTAGAGAAATTTATGATTAATAACCAAAGACTAAGAACTACCAAATATCCATTAAAATGAAAATGGATACATTGTAAAATATTCATAAATTTTAATACTATAATACATTCAGCAATGAGTTACAGATATATTAACATAGTGGATCTCAATAATATTATAGTGAGCATAAGAAGCCAGACACAGTAGTGTACATACTGTATGGTGCCATTGTTATGAGGTTAAGAAGAAGGCAAGGGCCCTGGCATGTGGCTCAGTGGATGGGTGCCAGCCTGAGAACCCAGAAGTTGCTGGTTCAATTCCCAGTTAGGGCACATGACCAGATTGCAAGCCAGGTCTCCAGCCAGGTCCATAGCTGGAGGCAGGTGAAAGACAACCGTTCATTGATGTTTCTCTCCCTTTCTTCCTCCCTCCCTGTCCTTCTCTCTAAAAATAATGAATAAAAGCTTTTTTTTTTTTTATCCTTAAAAAAAAGAAGAAAGTCTGGTTTATCTAGGAGATAAAATAAATATAGGCTGCCTATGCAGAGTAGAGTTTAATAGAAAGTGGCCATAAGTTAACTCCCTGGTGATGGGACTTTTCTATATTCTCATTTGGTGATTAGGTGCACAATATATACCAGTGATTTCCAACCTTTATATCTCATGGCTCACATAAACCAATTACTATAATTCTGCAGCACACACACAGAAAAATATGTTTTTGCTGGTCTGACAAAAATAGGTACATTTTTATTGATTCACACACAAAAAAATAGGAATAGTAATTTCCTACCCTTTTTGTTTCAAAGTGACTTTAAAAACACAACATATATATATATATATGTATGTATGGTGCCTATACTTATATATAAGAATTTCTTGTACCTTATTACATAATGTGACCATAAGATGTAACACTATTACATGACCTATATATTTGTGGATCAAGACAGGGCATTCATATCTGATGGCTGTTGCTGTTGGCTATTGTTATTATTTTATTTGACAATCTAAGGGAACACGTATAGGTCAGTGCCTCTGACTAATCAGTTATTGTGTGTTTACAAAAAAATGATTGAAGCACACCAGTTGAAAATCACTGGTGTGTATAAGGTCTGTCCAACAGAGACATTTACTGAAGAAGATATGAGATACAAGAAACATTGTACATATGACAATGACGCCTCAGTCCCCTTCAAAGTAGGTGCCTTGGGACCTCCACACACAGTTCTCCCAGCATCATTAGTAACTGGTAACAGAAGCCATAGGACAAATTTTGCTACTATACATTTCATACCAAGATACTGCATCAAAATCTCTGCCACAGTGGTTTTTGGAATCCCCAGATCAGCTTCTAGTTCTCACACCATCAGTCACTAATCTTTGTTGATAATAGCCTGAAAACATTCAAAATTCTCGGGTGTTCTTGTTGTAGGCCTTCCAAAATATAGTTCACTTTTAACAGATTCTTGACCATCTTGGAAGCATTTGTGCCACAATTCTTATGTGCTGTCCTCTTTGCATCATCCCCAAAAGACTTCTGAATTGTCTGAATAGTTTTCATGGAGGAATGTTCAACCTTAAAACAAAATTTGATGCAGATTTGTAGCTCTACTAGCTCAGTCATTTTTTAAAAGATTTTATTTATTATTTTCAGAGAGGGTGGAAGGGAGAGAAGCAGAGGGAGAGACATCAATGTATGGTTGCCTTTCACCTGCCTCCAGCCACAGACCTGGCTGGAGACCTGGCTTGCAACCTGGTTATGTGCCCTGGCTGGGGAATCATACCAGTGACCTTTGGGTTCATAGGCCGGTGCCTTATCCACTGTGCCACCAGCTGGGGCTAGCTCAGTCATTGTGAATGCAATGGCCACACAGTACACATGCTCACTCAATAGGATCTACTACCCCCACTGACTAGTACAGTGAAGTCACCATTGTTCACACATGCACATTCCAATCCACTTGCTTTGGCTGCAAAGTCGTATCAATGTCACACAAACCATTTTTATTACTTTACCAATGGCTTGACTTTTTCTGAACAGACTCCATACATGTGCCAAAACTCATCTTAATTGACATTTGAGAGCTGTACTTTTTAAATGTATGTAACTTTAACATCAACTTACAAATTAAAATATTAAATAATACATTTTAGCAGGCAGTTTTCTGTTTGAGTTTGTCACTTTCTGATATAGCAATGATCTCCAACAGTAATGTTACATTTATTTAGAGATTACTGTTTACATATGTCACACATTATGAAGTATTTAGCCTCCATTATATTAGCACTTATGACAACAGTAATACCTGTTCTATCAATTACCAATTGTACAGACCACATAGTGCAAATTTTATAAACGAAGATATTTTTAAGAATATTTTGTGTTTACCAATATATCTCCAATGTCTGCAACAATAAATACAGGTAATACAATAAATACATTATATAGATGTTGAATGACAGGATGAATGACAAGACTAAATGTGTCTTGGAAAATTTTTTAAAAAGGCTTTACAAAATTATGTGGCATTATTGGTGAATTCAGAACACACAGCTTGCTGAAAACAAAATTCTGCTTTCCTAACTAAATTTTTTAAACTTACCATCTTTTTTTAAAACATATATACCATTTTTAAAATGATTTTATTTATTATTTCCAGAGAGAGGGGAAAGGAGAGAGGCACAGAGGGAGAGAGACATCCATGTATGGTTGCCTTTCACCTGCCTCCAGATACAGAACTGGCTGGAGACCTGGCTTGCAACCTGGTTACGTGCCCTGGCTGGGAATCGAACCAGCAACTTTTAGTTTCACAGGCCAGCCCCTATTCACTGTGCCACGTGAAGAAAGATTTGGTGACACAGTAGCAGCAGCAGCAGCAGCAGCAGCAGTCGTCTATCAGGATGTTTGAATCCTGACTAAATTTTGGAGCAGATCAATTTGTAATAATCATTAAGATATAACATTATAAAGTAAGGTTATTAAATTGTTCGATAGTGTTTTATTTCACACAGATGACATTTGTCCTTTGAAAGTTCCTGTGAAGGAAAATGAGTGGATACTGGCATAGAATTGAGCATTTGCTACATGTCTTTGCCTATCATTGAGCCATAAGTGATACCTAAGCTTACAAAAGCCCAATATTCTTTGTGGCACACTCTGTTGTACAACCTTGGTGCCGTAGGAATAGGAAATGTAACAAGAATGAAGATGTGCTGGCATGTTGAACAGGGGAACAAATGGGTGACATTAAAGCTAATATTCAGAGAAATGCTCTCAAGTCATGACTGTGTCATAAAAATCAGTCCATTCTGAACCAAGATTTCTAATCAAAGTATAAATTCCACCCACGAGAGAGTCTCAGTTAATAAAAATTTATAAACTCCTACTCAAACTGGCTCAAACCACCCCAGTAAAATGAGAATTGATGGACAGGAAGAAATAAATGTCTGTCTTGACCCATGAAAATATGAGAAAGACACATCACATAAATCCATCAAAAAATTTCTATCTAAAAAGACTTAATACTTTATAAGTGATGAAAGTTATTTTTAAAAAAGAAAAAGATAAATCATAAAGTCAAGTAATATGCTCATGGTAAACAGAAAATAAGATTCGAATATTTAATGTTTTGAAGTCGAGTTGATATGACAAAAATTGTGACTCAATGGCTGTTAAACCTTACTGATAAATGGAAACCTGTTTTTGCAGGATTTTTGATGTATTATGTTATACATTCACTTAGACTATATAATCTAATTAAAAGTTTGTTGGTTATTTTTTACATATCACACTGACAATATATTGGAGACTTTATATTTAAAAATATTTTATTAAAACTAAATGCACTTGCCAGTGTTTTGAATATACCTCAAAATGAAGTTTCTCATAAAATTCTGACCCTATTATATGAAACGCAGGAGCTTCACAATTTCCACTTACTGAATTTTTTGTTCTAACAATATTTTAATTTATCTATTTTTAACCCTTTTCTTTTTGTCAATCTACAAAAAAAGATATCTCTCTCAAATGATAATTATTTTAATGTTTACAAGATTTCACTCTTATCCTTATATATCACAGTTGATATTTTAAGGTTTCCTGCCTATGCTTAACAATAATTCTGTTAAGAATACATCTTCTATTTTTTCAGTTAAAACAGATTATAGTATTTCCAGTTAAAAATAGTTTTATCTATCTATAATCTGTCATCTATCTATATATCTAATCATCTGCCATCAATCTATATATCATCTCTACTTGAAAAAGAGAACAATTACCCTACCCAAAATATATTTCAGGATTATAGAGCTCTTGTGAATATATACAAATTACCTATACTTGGTAAGGAAAACCATTTTTGCCCTTTGCAAAGTTAAGAATTGTAAATCATACTGAAATAAGCCTGGCTGCCAAAGACAAATACCACATTATTTCACCTAATACAAGAAACTAATGAACAAAACAAATGAATGAGCACAATAGAGCCAGAGGCATGGAAACAAGGAATAGACTGACAGTGGCCAGAGGGGAGGGGGAAGAGAGAGAAAAGGAGAAAGAAGAAGAAAAGTTTAGTCAAGAAACTAGTATAAATGACCCATGGATATGAACAACATGTGGGGATTGACTGTGGGAGAGGGGAAGAGGAGGGGAGGGCAGGAGAGAGCAATGTGGGGGAAATGGGACAACTGTAATACAACAACAATAAATTTTAAAAAGAATTGTAAATCAAGAATACATACTCTATGACTTTTCCTATGTAATATACACATATGTGTAGAAAAAAATGAAATATAGGCTGTTGTTTAATGTATATGTGTATTTGTGTTTGTTAAATGGAAAAAATATATTTTAGAATCATTTGGTTGATGTTATATAAAACTTTTACTGAACAATAAAAGATTATTATCTTAATATTGGTGAAAAGCAGAAATCACAACTTTAAAATATAGGAAAAACAACTCACTTAAACATAAGTCTTACTCTGGCCCTCAGTTGGTTGGCACATTGTCCTGTATATCAAAAGGTTGTGGTCAAAGCACATATCTAGGCTGTGAGTTTGATCCCCAGGTGGGCTGTATATGGGAGACAATAGATCTCTCTCTTTTTCCTTTCTCTCTAAAATAAATAAATATATCCTCAGGTAAGGATTAAAATAAATAAGTCTCAATCTTTTTGGTTTTGGATTATATCAATAATGGAATTAATCTCACTGATTTTCTCCATAATAGATTTTTATTATTAATTCATAATTGAATGATTATAGCTTACATAACTGACACTTTCTTTAATTCAAACAAAATTTGTATTTACAAAATTCATTTAAGCTCTTTTATTGAATGTTTTGATTAGAGAGTTTAATCAAATAATTTTACTATTTTGCTTTATGCTAAACATGTGGACCAAATGCTTAAGTCTGGACATTGAGTTATTAAAAATCAACTGAAATGTTTAACAAATTAAAATAATTAGAAATGATTACACAGATTGAATGAATACATTTTCAGAAACATTTAATGTTAGACAACTCATTTAATAAGATAATACACTTTAAAATTTATTTTATTATTGTTGTATTATATTTATCCCATTTTCCCCCATTGCTCTCCCCTGCCCCACCCTCCCCATCCCCTCTCCCACAGTCAATCCCCATCTCATTGTCCATGTTCATGGGTCATTTATACTAGTTCTTTGACTAAACTGTTCCCCTTCTTTGCCTCTTTCTCTCCCTCCTCTCTCCCTCTGCACACTGAAAGTCTGTTTCTTATTTCCATACTTCTGGTTCTATTTTGCTTTTTGTTTTTTCATTCATTAGCCTCCTGTATTGGATGAGATCATATGGTATTTGCCTTTACTGACTGGATTATTTCACTTAGCATAATACTCTCTAGTTCTATCCACATTGTCCCAAAAGGTAGGAATTTCTTTTTTCTTTCTGTTGTGTAGTATTCCATTGGGTAAATGTACCAAAGTTTTTTGATCCATTTATCCAGTTATAGGCACTTAGCGATGAGCTGTTTACTTATTGTAAATAGCCAAGTGCATAGGTTCTTCTGAATTGGTGTTTCAGGTTTCTTTGGGTATAATCCTAGCAATGGAATCATTGGATCAAAGGACAGTTCTATTTTGAGTTTTTTGAAGAAATTCCATACTGTTTTCCATAGAGGCTGCCCCAGCCTGCATTCCTACCAACAATGCACTGGAATTCCCTTTTATCCACATCCTTGCCCCCAATTTTTATTTGTGATTTGTTAATGATGACCATCCTGACATCTCAGGATGTTAGGTGTGAGGTGGCATCTCATTGTGGTTTTAATTTGCTTCTTTCTGATGGCTAATGATGTTGAGCATTTTTGCATATACCTGTGGGCCCTTTGTATGTCTTCCTCAGAGAGTTGTCTGTTCAGGCCTTTTTCCCATTTTATAATTGGGCTGTCTGTCACCCTGGTTGAGTCATATCAGTTCTTTATATATTTTGGAGATCAAACCCTTGTCTGAGCTATCATTGGCAAATATGTTTTCCAATGCAGTTTGTTCCCTTTTAATTTTGCTGATGTTTTTTTCAGCTGAACATAAACTTTTCAGTTTGAAATAGTGCCATTTTCTTATTTGTTATTTTATTTCTTTGCCCTTGGAGAAGTATCAGTGAAAATATTTCTATGTAGGAGATCTGAAATTTTACTTCCTATGTTTTCCTCTAGGACTTTCAGTGTCTCACAGCTTATGTTATATATTTTATCCACCTTAAGTTCATTCTGGTGCATGGTGTAAATTGGTGGTCTAGTTTTCTTTTTCTGCAGGTCCCTGTCCAGTTTTTTTTTTTTTTTTTTTTTTTTTTTTAATGATGAATCTGGTTAAAGATTTGTTGATTTTGTTTATCTTTTCAAAGAACCAGCTTTGGTATTTATTAATTCTTCAAATAATAGTTTTAGTCTCTATGTCATTTAGTTTTGCTCTGATTTTAATGATTTCCTTCCCTCTACTTGCTCTGGGCTTTGTTTGTTGTTGCTCCTCTAGTTCTTGTGGCTTGATGGTTAGGTTATTTGTATGAACTTCTTCCAGCCTTTTTAGATAGGCCTGTATTGTTATGAACTTTCCTCTGAGGATTGCCTTTGCTGTGGCCCATATGTGTTGGGCTGTTGTGTGTTTATTTTCATTTGTTTCCAGAAACTTTTTGAATTCTTCTTTGATCTCATTGTTACTCCATTCATTACTTAATGGCATGTTATTAATCTCCATGAATTAGAATGTTTTTGTTTTTTTCCCTTGAGGTTGGTTTATAGTTTCAGGCCATTGTGATCTGAGAAGATGCTTGGGATAATGTCAGTTTTCTTGAATTTGTGGAGGTTTGTCTTGTGTCCTACCATGTGGTCTCTCTTTGGGCATGTTCTATATGCACTTGAAAAGAATGTGTATTTTGCTTCTTTGGAATGAAAAGTTCTGTATATATCAGTTAAATCCATTTCACATTTCATCTTGAGTGTGGTTCAATGTCACAATATCCTTGGGTTTTTTTGTTTTATTTTTTCATTTGTTTGTTTTTTGGCTTGGAAGATTGTTTTATTGTTGATAATGGGGTATTAAAATCCCCTACTATTAGTATATTGTTGTTGATATCCTTCTAGAAGTCTTCCAAGATTTTTCTTATATATTTGGGTGCTCCTATGTTGGGTGCATATATGTTTATAAGGGTTATATCTGCTTGCTAGATGGTTCCCTTAAGTATTATGATATGTCCTTCTTTTTCTTTTTCTTTCTTTCTTTTTTTTTTTTTTTTTTTTTTTCTTTTTTTTTTTTTTTTTTTTTTTTTTTTTTTTTTTTTTTTTTTTTTTTTTTTTTTTTTTTTTTTATGGCCTTCATTGTAAAATCTATTCTGTCTGGTATAAGTATTGCTACCCCAGCCTTTTTTCATGTCCATTTTCTTGAAATATATTTTTCCATCTCTTCACTTTCAGTCTGTGTCAATCTTTTGTTCTAAGGTGGGTCCCTTATAGACAGTATATATGTGGGTCATACTTTCTTATAAATTCAGCTACCCTATATCTTTTGATTGATGCATTTAATCCATTTGCATTTATAGTTGTTATTAACAGGTACTTCATTGACATTTTTCCCCTTTGTACCTTTGTTCCTCTCTGTCTGCCTCTGTTTCTTCATCTTTTTAAAGCAGGCCCTTTAGCATTTCTTGCAATACTAGTTTGATAGAGATGTGTTCTTTTAGCCTTCTTTTGTCTGTGAAACTCTGTATTTCACTTTCCATTTTGAATGAGAGCCTTGCTGTGTAGAGTAGTCTTGGTGGTAGGCCCTTGTTTTTTCATTACTTGGAATATTTTTTTGCCATTCCCTTCTGGCTTGTAGTGTTTCTGTTGAGAAATCAGCTGATAACCTTACTAGATCCCCTTGTATGTTATTAGCTGTTTCTCTCTTGATGCTTTTAGGATTCTTTCCTTGTCTTTGAAATTTGCTATTTTAATTATGATATGTCTTGGAGTGGGTCTGTTTGGGTTCATCTTCATTGGGATCCTCTGTGCTTCCTGAACTTGAGTGAAATTTTTACTCATCAAGTTAGGGAAGTTATCTGTCATTTTTTCAAACAGGTTTTCTATCCCTTGTTTCTCTTCTCCTTCTGGTATCCCTATGATATGGATATTATTGCATTTCCTGTTGTCCTGCAGCTCTCTTAAAAACTCTTCATTCTTTTTTTAGTCTTTTTTCATTTTCTCCCACTGTCTTGGAATATTTTTCTACATTGTCTTCCACCTCGCTGATCCAGTCCTCTGCTTCCTGTAGCCTGCTGTTGATTCCTTCTACTATATTCTTCAATTTGGAAATTGTAGTCTCCATTTCCTTCAGGCTCTTATTGCTAGTTTCTATGTCCTTTTTAAAGCTGGTGTAGTTCTCAGTAAGTTCCTTGTAGCTTCCCTGGAGTTCCTCATAGTTCCCCTGGAGTTGTTTGTAGTTCCCCTGGAGTTGTTTGTAGTTCCTCTGGGTTGTTTGTAGTTTCCTTTGAGCTCACTGAGCTTCTCTGTCATTATTATTTTGAATTCCATGTCTGATAGTTTGCTTGCATCTGTTTCATTTAGTGATCTTTCTGGGGATTCCTCCTTTCCTTTCAGTGATGGACTGTTTCTTATTTTCCCCATTTTAGGTGACTCTTCTTGTTTGTTTTTGATTTTTAGATTGGGCTTTTTTGAGTTCCTGTCTTTGTGGTGTGACCTTCTGTTGTGTAGAGGTGCATTTTCTTTACTTTCTGGACCCACCTTTGGTGACATCAGGTCATTCCACAGTCTGGGTCTAGTCAGTCTTTTGGGCCAACCAGAGATCCACTGTCTTTTCCTTTGCCCTTCATATATTAATCCAATTAGTCTGTGCTCAGCTGTCAGGTGTATGTACCGTTGGGCAAGACAGATTAATTCAGTTGTAATCCAATCAATCTGTTATCAGCAGCCAGGCTCAGGAATGGCTGGGCAGGGCAGATTGATTCCTATGAGCCAGGTGATGACATCCCCTCAGGTGGACCCCACTAGCCTACAATGTGGGGGATGAGTCAGCACTAGGACCCTATAGGCTGCTCCCTCATTTTTCTCCTCAAAGCCACTGCTCCAAACTCTCCTTAAGCATCTCTAGTCCACTCTGCTCTCCCTCTTCTGGAGCCCAGGGTAAGTGGGTGCCAATGTATTTTCAGGAGTGGTCACTTTAGTAATTCTCTATCTCTGGTTATCTCAGGCTAGCGAACAGCTCGGCTTTTTGCTTTTCACAGCTAGATGCTGTTTAATGCTCAATTATGTTGCTTTAGCCTGGAAAACCCAGCTGGGGATTTAATATCCACGCTTCTCAGGTGGAGACCCCGGGTCTGTTCCCTGTGACGGGTGGGAGCCCAACCAGTCCTGTCGCATCTCCGTAATTCCTACCAGTCGTGTTGTGATGAACTGTCTGTGGTTATAAGGCTTATCTCCATCTCAGTGGACTTTCTCACAGTACATTTTTATTAAGTTTTTGTGACTTAGTTAATATGTCACCTCCAGATTTCTTCCAATTCCTTTATTAGACAAGCTCATGGTTAATACATGTGATCAGATTTGCATGCCAAAATGGCTTATTTAAACACCTGAACTATTTTTGGATTTTTGTTTACTAAAGCCTTTATATCAGAAATGTTATATATTTCCAAATATTTTCTCAGTATTTTATCTTTTGGCAGCCCTATGCTTATTGAATGTTTTAGGTCATAGTGCAGTTAATAATGTAGTTATTTATATAGTAGGAAATGAAGTGCTTGATGATATACATATAAGTAACTTACAGTATCAAAATACAAAGTATATGAACCTAGCTTCAGGCACTGAAAAAAAATTATACAGGTAGTTAAGAATCAAGAGACCGAAAATGAACAGGCAATATTGATTTTAGGAGCCAATACAAAACTGTCCTTTATTCACACGTAAAAAGGAATATTGCAAGAACTGCTTCTTGATGTTATGTTTGTATGTGTATTTGTGTGTATGTAGTTTGTATACATACACGTATATACTATCTTTATATGTGTGTATTTTTGCATATACACACAGCTGTGAGAGGCAGGTAGAAAAGCAAAATATTTGTATCTGGCTATTGTAACACATGATTCAATGTAATGCACAGTTTCAGATATTTGTTTTTTGTTATCATTGTCAATTCTCTCATATATGAATAAATATAGTTACCTACATAAAGGTATGGTAGAATAGATGATATTCTTTCAGAAGCTATAACAAGTAAATCTGAAATATTTTAGTCTTTTTACTTTCAAAAATGCCTATTGTCATAATCTAAGATAATTATTATATTAAGACTTTAAAGGTATCACTCATATAATTAATCAAAAAGTTTTAAAATATTTTTAGAATTGGCAATATCTTCTGCATTAAATATTTTATTAATATCTTGGTACAATTTTTATACTTTAATAAGGAAAAATTAGCTTATAGAAAAACAGATTGTGAAAGCAACTATAAAGCCTATTTATATTTCAGTCTATTTCAATATTTTGGGGAACTTTGACACCTAGCACTTGAGTTACCAAGATCCCAAAGAGAAGGGAACTGTATGGAGCAGAAGCTACTTTCTGTGCTTCTTTTTCCTTACTAATTTATGCAAGGAATGAAGGTACTAAGAAGCTGATCAGAGCTTTGGGCAATCTCTTGGGACTAGCAAAGTGAAAATCAGGATTGATTTCAATCCGGGCAGCAAGAACTTGAGACACCAGGAGCACAGAAAGAAAGAAGAACGTGGAAAGGGGAGTCTAAGAGTGTTTGGCACCTGCCTAAGCATTGCTGATTTTTAAACTTTAGCCAAAATGCTAAGAAGTTGAAGGGATCTTTTGCCAGTTTCATGAGCAGGGGAGACAAACATTTAGTTCAGAATCTGCCAAAGAAGATGTGCTCTGGTAAGTACTTTAGGCTTCAACTAGGATAAGAGCAAACCCAGATAAATCCTCTTAAAAAGGCAGAAAACCAGCTCTGAACTAATTCTACCCTGGACTGGTTAAATTACTTTGTCCCTAATCCACTGTTTGCTAGACATGGAAAAAAGTAAGAAAGTTAAAACCATGGCTGAGAATTTTCTCAAATGACAGAACAAGAAATCCCAGAGTTAAGAAGAGCTATATATCTCAAGTAGAATGTATACAAATGAAACCTCAAACTTCTAAAAGGTAAAGACAGAACAAATATCTCAATTTTTAAGATATGCTCTTTTTCAAAGAATTAACAATATCACTTTCAGTAGACATTATAGTAAACAGTAGAAACTAGAAGACAATAGTATGTTATTAAAAAGCTGAAAAAGATTATTTGCCAATGTAGAATTGTATACCCACTGAAAATATCCTTCAAAAATAACAAACTATTTTTTATAAAAGCAAAAAGGAAATTTATTATTAGATTTTCAACTTAAGTGAGTTTCTTTTCTGTAATGGGAAATAAAGCTAAAAAACACAAATACAGGAAGAAATAAATATTAATGAGAAGAATAAATATATAAAGAATTAAAATGCACAGCAATATACAACTGAAGCTAAGGAGGTAGGAGGAAATGGCCAAGGTGGACAATAGAAGGAGAGATAAGGGTTCTGGGGCCATTATGTTGATTAAGGTGATAAAAGTACTGATTTATATTAAATATATTATAAAGAAAATATGTCTTTTAAGGAGTGAACTCCCTTAAACCACAACAAAATAATAAAGATATATAAAATAGAGAAAAGATACATCTTTCTTTTCAATAATACCTACTGTAACATATAAGTGAATATCAATCTTATGAGATGTTTAGAACTTCTATATTTCCTCCATTTTGTTCATATTTCTGCATTTTCCCCCAAATATAATGAGACCTAAATAGAATTAACCACCTGAGAAACTGCAGTTTGGACAGGAAAATGAGGGGTGCCATCAAACATCCTTCAGAATCACAATTACAACCAAATGATAGCCTATGAGAATCAAACATTTAGTCTTCCTTTCAAAATGTGTTAAGCATTTAAAGGACCAGGTATTCTCATCCAGGTAAGGATGAAAAAAAGAAAGCTGACATACTTTTCAGGATTACTATGTTACACTGTCAGATGGAATGCATGAGTGGCTACCTGAATGTACTATCATTTCACAAATACAAAGAATGGCTTTGGAGACAATACTAAAAGACTTAGAAAATGAACTATAAGAGTTTTCCCATAATCTGACCACTCTGTTCTTTTGCTATCAAAGAGAAAAATAGGATCTATGATTTCAAGTGTGAGAATTGCTTGTATATAAAGGTGTTTTCAACAATGATGAGTTTTTAAGAATTGAAAAAGTTTCACTTGGCAGGAATGAAATGTTTTCCTTAATTTTAAATTTCTACTTACGCCAAGAAGAATAAGAAAGGAAATATCCTTAAATTAAAAAATCATAGTGTAAAGAATCACTGTCTTTTGATTACTTACTCTTACAACTATTTCTTATTCTCACTCATAATAATAATTTCCTTTTGTGATATTATGTGATGTTATTGTGGTATTTTTCAAGTGAGTAGCTACTGTAATATATTATTACCACAAAGGAAGGGCTGCAGATAAATAAATATAGCATTCACTTAGGAAGTTCAGTTACCTAAATAATTTATATTAATTGTTTTTGATATTTTATTTTATTTTTAAGGTTTTTTAAAAGGTTTTATTTATTACTTTCAGAGAGAAGAGCAGGGAGAGAGGAAGAAAGGGAAAGTGACACATCAATGTGCAGTTGCCTTTCACCTGCCTCCAGCTACAGACCTGGCTTGAGACTTGGCTTGCAACCTGGTTATGTGTCCTGGGCTGGGAATTGAACCAGTGACCTTTGGGTTCGCAGGCCAGTGCCTTATCTGCTGTGCCACCAGTGAGAGCTGATATTTCAATAGTGACAAAAATAAGACATAGTTTTGTAAGAAATTGTATTTTTGCCATGCTAATTCTCTCTACGATGAGTGAAAAGTTAATAGTGATGTAGGAGGTCTGGTGTTCTCTTTGAAGCATTATTTTTCAAATAGAAAAGACAATTTAAAATCACCCCTAATTTTAGAAAGAGTGGAGTATTAGTTTTAATCAAAAAGAAAAAATGATCAAAATCATTAACAGGCTCAAGTTTAAGAAGTAAGTCCTGGTCTATAAAATATATTTCTCTACCTCCAGTAAAAACCTATAAAATCCTGTTCAATCACTCTAACCTAATTTTCAAAAAAATTATATTCTTTAAATGTATTTAAATTTGGTTTTTTATTTATATATCTATTTATTCATATTACTTATTTAAAATTTATATATAATAATTGCTTTTTTATATACATTTAGTTTCATTATAAGGAAGTTTTAGTGATTTTTTTTCTTTTTCTCCCAGTTTATTAAGATGCACAGAAAGCATTGTGTTTGTTGCTCTTTTAACTGACATTGGGGCTTTAAAATTATATTAGTTAATGAATTCCACTTAGGGCCATACTGTATACTTAAATGGGTTATTTCTTTCAAATGTCCCAAATGTCACATCTACAATGAAATGCAGAAAGAATTATTTTCATCTTAGAGAATTAGATGTTATACAACTTATTTCTTTTGAACTTATAGATTCTCCTGGGGGTATTTCTATTATTCATGAGTTTATGCATTCTAAGTCTCATTCCTAAGAATCTGTGGACCAAATTGGTATCACAGAGACTAAGTGAGAATGCTATTCCTATCTGGCATTTCCCCTCATCTTGCATGTATGTCCTTTGTTTCATGATTTTTTCCCTTTTTTAAATTATATTTTATTGATTATACTATTACGGTTATCCCAATATTTCCCCCTTTGCCCCTTCTACCCAGGACTCCCCACTCCCTTAGGCAATCCTCATATTTTTGCTCTTTTGTAAGTTATGTGTAAAAGTTCTTTAGCTACTACATTTCCTATAATGTACTTAACATCCCCATTGCTATTCTGTCCCTACCAATTTGTACTTCTTAATCCCCTCACCTCTTCATCCATTTCCTCAAATCCTCCTCCCATCTGGCAACCATTAAAAAGCTCAGGCCCTGCATGGTGTGACTCAGCGGACTGAGCACTGGCCTACAAACCTAAGGATTGCTGGTACGATTCCTGGTCAGGGCACATGCCTGGGTTCTGGGCCAAGTCCCCAGTTGGGGGTGTGCAAGAGGTAACCACATGTTAATGTTTCTCTTCCTCTCTTAAAAAATAATCTCACCCTGGCTGGTGGCACAGTGGATAAGGCACAGGCCTGTGAACCCAAAGGTCGCTGGTTTGATTCTCAACCAGGGCACATAACCAAGTTGCAAGCCAGGTCACCAGCCAGGTCCATGGCTGGAGGCAAGTGAAAGGCAACCATACATTGATGTCTCTCTTCCTTGTTGCCTCTCTCCCTTCCCCTCTCTCTGGAAATAATAAATAAAATCTTTAAAAAAAATTGCTCAGCGGATCCATGATTCTGTCTGTTGTTCTTTGCTTAGTTTGTTTTTAGTTTCAATTGTTGATAGATATGTATTTATTGCCATTTTATTGTTTATAATTTTCATCTACATTTTCTTAGGCCCTTTAACATTTCATATAATAATGGTTAGATGATGATAAATTCCATTAGCATTTTTGTTTGGGAAGTTCTTTATCTGCCTTCAAATCTAAATGATAACTTTGTTGGGTAGAACAATCTAAGCTGTAGGTTCCTGCTTTCCATGACTTTAAATATTTCCTGCCAACCCCTAGCCTGCAAAGTTTTTTTGGAGAAATCACCTGACAGTCTTTTGGAAATACCCCTGTAGGTAACACTGTGTCCAATTTCTTGCTATTTCTCTTCCCTTTCTGGCACCCCTGTGATGCTAATGGAATTCTTGACATTGTCCCAGAGGCCGCTTATACTCCCTCATATTTTTGGGTTATTTTTTTCTTATTATTATTATGATTGGGTGTTTTTGTTCATTTATTTGTTTTGCTTTTGCTTTCTTATGTTCCAAGTCATTGATCTGATTCTTGGTTTCATTCATTCTACTATTGTTTCCTTATAAATTGGTCATTTCGATTAGTGTATCTTTTGTGTCTGACTTGATCATTTTTTACGCTCTTGTGGTCTTCAGTAAGTTCCCTGAGCATCCTTATAACCACTGCTTTGAATTCTGCATTTTGTAGTTCGCTTTTCTCCATTTTGTTTAGTTCTTTTCCTGTAGTTTTGATGTATTTTTTTCATTTGGACTATGGTTCTTTGTCTCCTCATTTTGGCAGCCTCCCTGTGTTTGTCTCTATGTATTAGGTAGGACTGATATGATTTGCTGTCTTGATAGTATGGCCTAATGTAGTAGGTGTCCTGTAGGATCCATCAGTACAGCCTTTCCTATAACTCAAGCTGGGTACTCAAGGTGTGCCCTCCTTGTGAACTGAGTACACCCTCCTTTTGTAGAAGAGCCTTTGTTGCTGTTGACAGGTCAATGGGAGGGATTTACCCAGGCAATTCAGCAACAAGGACTGGCTATGTCCACTGAGCACCACCCTCCACCCTCCATGGAGGATATGCTGTGCAGAGGCAGGGTGGTAGTGCCCTGACATTATCTGTAGCTGTCTGCTGGGTGTCCAGGCCCTGGTGTTTCCTGAGGATGCTCCAGCCTTCTGAGCTACACTGGCAAGGGCTGAGCAGGCATGTTTGACTAAGGCAAAGCAGTCTGGGAGAGAAATGTCTCCTAGGGTTTCTTAACTATAAACAAGCATAGTAACAATAAAAATATAATGAATAAACAAAATGTGGTAGGGCAAGAAATGTTATTTTAATTTTCTGAAAATACTAAAAGCAAGGAGGGAAAGTCAACTTTCTGCTCTTAATCAAATTCTCAGGATAACTGTGAATATTCATGCACTCAAATAAGGACTGAAGAGATTAAAAATGAGCTTCCTAGTCAATATGCTCTTTGCAAATTGTCAATTTAATATTCTACCCATCAATATATTTATTGTGTTTACAGTTTATTTTCACATTCTCAAGTGATCTCAAAAAATATGAAATTCTTATTTGATGATAAGTATAAGCAAACTGCCTCCTATATTTTTAATAAAAATAAATATATTTTAATTAATTATTTTTTAAAATATTTTATTTATTTTATTTTTATATGTTTTAAAGATTTTATCATTTTTCAGAGAGAGGGAAAGGGATAGAGGAAGAGAGGGAGAGAAACGTCAATGTATGGTTGCCTTTCACCTGCCTCCAGTTTTGGACCTGGCTGGAGACCTGGCTTACAACCTGGTTATGTGCACTGACTGGGAATTGAACCAGTGACCTTTGGATTTGCAGGCTGGTGCCTATCCACTGAGCCACCAGCCAGGGCCATAGTTTTTAAATGACTGTCCTAATAAGCTAGAATTCTTGTTTAATATTAAATACTAAATCTCAATCTAATGGGATAATCACAGTATAATTATATGCATGAGAATGGAAGGCTAAAATTCAGATATAAATCATTACTAGAAAGAGACATATCCCAAATATATTAGGCACTATCATCATGTTTTTGCAAATCCTTTTGCATGATTTTAACTATTTTATAAATAACATTTTTTCAAATAAACATTTTTGCATGTTATATTAAATATTAGGATATTGATGACATAGTTAAGAAATATTTTATTTTTATGAATTATAAATGCATAAGAATTTTATGCCTCACAATTATTTCTTGGATATTGGGGAAATCTAATGTTCATTAGATTGTCTGTTCCTCTTCGTAGGGCCTTCTTTCATGTCCTTCTTTCAACGTATTTTAATATATACATTGAAATGGGTATCTATTATTTTATTAAAGGTGTTATGCATCAAATTATGGTAAAGAAAGTTAAAAGAAAAGCTTTCATCTTTAGAAATATGAGTTTCTTGTACACTGTTTTTGAGAACATAAATTAGTACAGCAATTACAGAAAACAGTATGGAGTTTCCTCAAAAAATATTAAACATGGAAGTACCATATAAATCAGCAATACTATTTCTGGGTACATATATAATATATGCATATGAAGGAAATAAAGTCAATATCTTATAGTGGTATCTGCACTCCCATGTTTATGCAGCCTTATTTACAGTAGTCAAAACATGGAAAAAACTTAAGTGTCTGTCAATGGATGAATGTGTAAAGATAGTGTGATTTTACACACACAAATACACATACACACGCAGAAGGATTATTATTCAGCCACAATAAAGTAAATGCCATTTTTATTAACACAAATAAATCTGGAGGGAACTATGATAAATTAAATATGAAAAATATATTGTGTGATCTTATTCTTATGCAGAATCTGAACTCAGAAGCTGAGAGTAGAATGGTAATTATCAGGGGTCAGAGAAGGATGGAAACGAGGAAATGTTGGTCAAAAGGTATACTTTTAGTTCTAAGATAATTAACTTCTAAGGATCTAATGTACAGCATAATGACTTAATTAATAATATTGTATCCTATACTTAAAATCTGTTGAGAGAGTAGATCTTAAGTGTTGTGATCACACACACACACACACACACACACACACAAAGGAACTATGTGAGGTGATGGATGTGTTAATTAGCCTAATTGTGATAATCATTTCAAAATGTATGTGTATCACATCATCTCATAGTACAATTTAAATATACACAATTTTTATTTGGCAATTATGTCAGAAAAACTAAGGAAAATATATTGGGAATAGTTCAAGGGAGTTATTCTCATTATGATATCTACTACCATAATGAGTATTATAGTTGTTTTTCCTAATTAGACTGCCCAATTATGTCTTCTATCTCCCAATGAGAATTCCTTAATACCATCACATCCTTACTAGAACCTACGCTTGGCACAAGGATGTTTTGGAAGAGCTCTAGGTTAATTTTATTGAATAGCAAACTTATGCAAATTTATTCTTATGCAAATTTAACCAATCACACTACATGGAATGGAGAAAAGATGATGGAATAATAAATGGATCAGATGCACTACATGCTACTTCTGAGTTACATAAATTAGAACAGGGTTCCTACCACACAGTAAGTTCTCAACAAATTCCTTAATTTAATGTAATAATGAACAGTTACATAATATAAACATTATCTTTTCTTACCACTTCAGAACACACTTAATAAAACAAAAGCAGCATATATATATATATTATATATTTGATTGATTGATTGATTTTAAAAAGGCATTATGCAATATATAATGTATAGTTTAACATTTTATGCCATTGTTAAAATTGACAACACACAAGAAAATATACTTATTTATAAAAAAATAAGAATAACCTTAAATAAGGTTTAAAAGAGAAAACACTTAAGAATACTAGTAATCAATAGATATATTTTTATTTCTTATTTTTCATACTCTTTTTCAATGATTAACATGTGCATAGTTTACTTACAGTATATGTTTATATAGCTGGAATGACAGAATATGTCTAAATATATGGAGTAATAAGATGGGGAACTCACAAGAACAGTAATGCCAATCAGGGAAAAACAATTACTAATTACATGTTGGCAAGTATAATGAAAAGTTATATACAGATACTGTCTGACTTATAAATTATACAGAAAACAAAGTAGTTTGGAAATGCTTCCAAGCCAAAACTAGGTTTAAAGTCCATAGTAGTTAGGCCTACGTGAAAAATACATAAATTTGAGACTGGTGAGACATCAGCTTTGAACATGAAACAAATAAGGTCATGGACAGCAACATTTAGGTCACATTAAAGCAGCAGTTCTCAAAGGATGTTTCCAAGATCAGCATTACCTGGAAATTTGTTACAAAAACTATTGGTCAAGGCCCACCCAAAAATACAGAATCAGAAACTCTGAGGTAGGGTTCTAGGAATATATTTTTTTTTAATAAGCCCTTCAGATGATCCTAATATGCATTAAAGTTTGAGAACCACTGCATGAAAATATTTGGTATTTATAATCATCTGTTGGCAGGTTCATTGAAAAGAAACATGAATGAAAGCAAGAAGATGAATCAATAATATTTTGACAGTTCAGGTGAGACTTGATAAAGTTTTCAGCATATTAAATATGATGATGTAGAGTATGATACAGATTTTAGAGAAATTGGGGTGTGAAATTGAGATATGAACAAGAGGATATGGAAGCATAAGGTAAATGGGTTAACTTTGATTGATTTTGAGGTTCCTAGCTTTGTGAACTAAGTAAAGCAATCATGTTATACAAATAATTATTTAATATGCTGTCAACCACTATTTGTATATATTATCTTTTAACATTTCAATCATTTTTAAGGGCTTTATTTTAAAATATAATTATACTCTATCTAAACTTTATACATTCTTTATTTGGTTTAAGCCAGATGTGTCCACAATAATTTAAGTGACAACTTAGTTTCCTGTTTATAATAAAGGACTTGCACTATATACAGTAAATGATACTTACGATTTTTTTTAAATCCAATTTATTATTAAACGTAAGTAATTTTAATTACCAGGTAGTTAAGTGTTAGCATTCTTTTAAAGTTAGTATAATAACATGAATTCCAACTTTATTACAGCAAATAAGAATGAGTACCAGACAATGCATCTTCTTTATTTTTATTTCTAAAAAAGCCAATTCATTGTCCCTCCCCAACCTTTTAAAATCAATAGTAGCCTTTTTTTATCCCAGGATGGAGTTGTATAAAGTTTAATAGCTTTAATCAAGAGTGTTTAATTAAGGAATTACTAACACTTTTATAATAAGTAAAACCACAAACTTGGGCTATAAATAGGGAAGAAAGAAATGAGAGCAAAATCTTAAGGAAAGTTTGGTTTTAACAAGGGGAGGAAGGAACTACTCAAAGATGACACTATATGCAGGGTGCGTGCAATCAATTGGCAAAATTTTAGTAAAAAAACAACATACCACAAAAGTGTTATATTTTGAAATAAATGTATTCTTATATGTAAATACATAAACATAGTCATTATTTTTTTAATTGTTAAAAAAAGTCTCCATTTGCTGTAATAATAGACTCGATTCAAACCTCCTGGATCTTCATGATGATCTTCTGGATTCTGTGTACAATAATCTGGATTTGTGTGGTCCTTGCATACCTTATACATTTTCCTCGTTGGTATGGTGACATCAGGATCAGCATCATACACCTTCTTCAAGCTGTAAACTGTACGTCAAGGGATGTTACTGAAGACCGCAATTTTCTTAGCAGTTCACCTTGTACACAGTCCAGAAATGATGGTTGCTCTAACATCGTATTCCTTTAACATGATGGTTACTCTCAGAACTTAATATTTTATATCTGAAACAATGATGTTAAATCATAACCTTAGAAACATAGTTTTTCAAAATTAATAAGACTCGTGTGAAATAGGAAGATGCAAAATTATTGCCAATTCATCATGTGCACCCTATGCTATACAGTGACATCTCTCTTAAGTACTTTGATTATGTTACATGTATTATTTCACTTAACATTATAATGAACAATTAATTAGGAGACAATATTTATATTTTAAACTTTACAGATGGCAATTTAAGGTTTAAGTAACTTATTTGAGTCACAAAACTAGTAAGATAAAATAGTACCAGAATTAATATCCGAAAGTGTCTGTTTCTGAGTCCCTAACTATACTTTCATACCTTTTACAAAAGAAGATGGAAAAGAAGTGACTGTGCAACAACATAAAAACTAAGGTAAATCCAGTAATAATGAGAAAAAAGAATATAGAAATATTCACAATGAAAATGAACTAAGTTAGTGGCCTATTTGTGTATGTGTGTGTGGTGTGTATTTTGATGAGAATAGCAAACTTTGATTTTTATTGTAAAAAAGTTGACAATATTGTTTTTTGGGGTATCAATCAAATATATATTAATGGCTATTTTTCTTTTTGTATAAAAATGTGACAATATTGCTCAAACTATAAACACAATTAAAGCACTGTTTGTAGACAAAAATTTATATACAGTACAAGCAAACAAAAACACAAAGAAGGGAGAAAGAAGGAGAAAGAACAATATTATGGTTCATAATACAAAGTGTAAAAATAAAATGTAGAGAAGTCATAAATATTTAGGAAAAGAGCATAAATAAGAAATGTTAAATTTTCCCTTTTATATTTTTATTTTCTTGGCCTGAATATATTTTGTAAATATTTTTTATGATTCAAGAGTGGCAATTTATTCTTTTTTCTTAAATTTATTGTTGCTGTATTACAGTTATTACATTTCCCTCCACAGTGTTCTCCCCTGCCTCAACCACCCTATCCTCTTCTCCCACAGTCAGTCCTTTATCCTAGCAAATAGGATGTCTGTCTAGAAGGTATCCAGCCATGTAATATGGAAAATAGAGACATTTATTGAAGAAGATACAAAATACAAGAAATGTTGTATATAGAACAATGTCACCTCAGTCCTCTTCAAAGTAGGCACCTTGGAAACTCACACAGTTCTCCCAGTGTCTCTTCCACTGTTCAAAACACTCTGCAAAATCTTTGGTTGAAATTGCTATTATTAGCTGCCCCGTCATATTTTCCTGAACTTCATTGATGATCAGAAATCCCATTCCTTTCAAAGGTGACTTTAATGTAGATTCATTGCTCTACTTGTTCAGTCATTTTAAATGTGATGACCCCACAATCAATGGTGTCTACCACCAACACTGACTAGTACAGTGAAATCATCATTGTTCACACATGTGTATTCCAGTCCATTTTCCTTGGCTGCCAGTTTATATTGATGTTGCACAAACCATTCTCATTATATTAACAATGACTAGACTTTTTCCAGATATATCTTGTACATTTCCCCCACATTTATATAAAAATATCACTATATATATGTATATATATATTTTTTCTTTCAAATGACTAATAAAATATTCTACTATTTAGAAGAACTACTGTAAAAGGTCAAACAAAATATCAGATTACTATTTTGAGCATAAATATATTTTTAAAAATGCAAATAAATGTAATATAATTGTAAAATACTATAGCTCACTGTGACCAATTTCTGCTGATCTTTTTGCATGTTATTTAAAAAAATAACATTTTGAATAAAAATAAGTAGTTATTTGGAATATCCAAAAATAATTGTTCTTTTGTGGGCATTACTGCTTGAGAAAAATATAATAATAATTATAAAACTCACATTAACATTTCTAAAAATCTATCTTCCTAATATAAATTGATGGGTCAGTCATACTGTTTTAGTGATATTCAGAATATATAAATGATTGTGTGTAATAAATTTAGTTGTCCAATATAAAAATTGCTGATATAGTGTTAAACTAAGTGTTCATAGCAATACAATACACTATTAGGTGAGGATTTAACAGGAAAGTCTACTAAGAAATAAATGAATTCCTATATAGATTATTTACTCCTTTACACTAAGCAATTTATGACCACTCTCACAATTTATTCCAGCCTGAACTGGAAATCTCCTGCAGAACATTAATGATTGCATTAATGTAGATTTTGTAGCTACCATTTTTCTCTGTGACAGTTTCATGTTCAAAATTGTATATGCATGATGCTCTATGCATACAATTTATGATTATATTTTAAATTTAATGACTACATAATTTTATACCTGAAAAGTCATCAATGGATTTAATAAACTTAATCATTAATATTAATTATTTAAAAGATATGCAGAATAAATTGAGTCAGAACACCTGTGTTTGGGGCTCTGTTAGCATCATTACAGATGATTTTACTTCCATTTGCTTTATCACCTCTAATCTAAGAAAAAATTAATTTACTTCTAATTATTAAAAATACAATCCGTAATATAAATGGAGGTGGTCTTTTTTCTCTCAGCTGAAAGTCTAAAATGTATCCTTAGCAAATTTAAAGGATGTACAGACAATCAACTGAACTCCATTAACCAAAAAGTAAGTGGATGATAGATCATATGTTGCATATATTAGCTCTGATTCTGTGTTCTCTGGCTGGGTGTGGATTTACTCTATGTAATTAGTATTTGTGAATATAGTTTTTAATGCCTATATCCTTAATTACAATATCAAAAAATAAGAATCCTTCCTGTTTTTAAAAAACATTTTATCCACAAAGACTAACAAAAGGCCTAATTCACTGTGACAACTGAATGTTTATGAAATAAAATACTGGTTTTTATCTTGTACCTTAATTAATATGATATTGTTATTTTTTCTCTGTTATTCACTTGTATGTTTAAATTATTTTTATTTTATTATTTTGAGTGTTTTATTGTATTTTATATAATATACTGCTGCTATAACAGAGAAGGATAGGCAATAAGGGTTACCTACATTTCCAAATATTGTTACACGGTGGTTATTAGAGATCTAAAAGTAGTTTAAAGCTACGTAGTCACATTTTATTTCAAGCACAGAGTTAGGTACTTTTCTTTTTTCAAAGTAAAATTCATCCTTGAAAATGCTATGTCATGTTTGAAACCAGTAACAGTTTGGAATTTAAGTTGCGTTTTATTACTTTAATAATTTTCTAAATGGTTTGCAGCCTGTCAAAAGAGATGCTCAGCCTCAGTTGAGCACCTAATCCATTACAGTTGACTGTAATTATGTGTATGTGTGCCCTTACTTTTCAACCTCCAATACATTTAGATAATTTTGGCTTCGGTACAAAAGCAATAAAAATAAAGAAGTTGAACATAGAAAAGCAGCACACAGGTTCTTCCAGCATATTATTTTTCCTTGCATGCATGGTGAACCTTCAAATTTAAGTGCTTCATTTAAATGCTACTTAGTTGTCTTAAATTTACTTAAATTACATATAACTTTGATATATATGTAATAATTCGTAAACACTTAGCTTAATAGTTTCAAACCCTGATATTGATGAGGTCAAAATCAACTCCAATATTGCCAATCAACTTGCTTCTGTATTGCAGTATTGGATACTTATAAAAGTAGAGAAAGTAGCTGTCCATTGTGTTAATTAAATAGTGGACATGACTTATTATTACATTTCATAATTATGGTATTTTTGGCAGCAAAATGAGTTTATAAAATGTAATGTTAAAAGTATTAAATAGCCCTGGCTGGTGTGGCTCAGTGGATTGAGTACTGGCCTATAAACCAAAGAGTTGCTGGTTCAATTCCCAGTCAGGGCACATGCCTGGGTTGCAAGCCAGGTCCCCGGTTGGGGGTGCACAAAAGGCAACCACGCATTGATGTTTCGCTTCCTCTCTTTCTCCCTCCCCCTCCCTCTCTCTAAAAATAAATCAATAAAATATTTTTTAAAACCTTAAAAATATTAAATATATCTAATTTGTATCATTCCATTTTGATTTAAATCAAAATCCCACAGGGAGTTTTTACACACTTGATAATGTAATTCTAAAATGCTAGAAGTGATCTAAATAATGTATCAGCTTAAGAAAACAATATTTTGAGGAGGAACAATGGAAGAATTTCCCTACCACATACTTTCAGACATTACTAAGCTTCAAGTAAACAGTTCACTTGGTGGGCTGATGCACAAATGGAAATACGTTTTTATTCTTTTAACATTTTTTAATTAATTATTTGTTTTTAAGATTTTATTTATTATCTTTGGAGAGAGGGGAAGAAAGAGAAACATCAGTGTATGGTTGCCTTTCACTGCCTCCAGCTACAGACCTGACTGGAGACCTGGTTTGCAACCTGGTTATGTGCCCTGACTGGGGAATCAAACCAGCAACCTTTGGGTTTGCAGGCTAGTGCCTTATCCACTGTGCCATCAGCCAGGCCTTGGAAATACTTTTAAAGGAACAAGTGTTTGGTTCTTTGGTACGTATAGCTTTTGGTATTCAGTCCATTTAGTGTGTATTTACGGTAGAATAACAGGTCCTTCTCTGCTACACTAGCATTCTTAAAATTCTTAAAATTCACATGTGTATTCCTAGCATATCAGGACCACTGTACATGTTCTTTCTTCTGCTTTTAATGCTTTCTTTCCAAGCCCATGCTCTCATTTCTACAAATCTATCAGAAATCATTTCAAAGTCACTTATTCAGCAAAACTATTCCTGAAATCCTAATATATGCTCATAAAATACCCATTTAATTTTCCATAGAACTTACCATGCTTATAAATATAGTTGTGTGACTAGTTGATCAGAGTTTGTCTTCCATTAGAATTTAAGCCATTTTATGTGTGTTTTCTTGCTCAGCATTGTTTTCTCATTATTTAACAGAGTGCCTGGCATAGAATAAATACTCATTGATTGAATAGATGATGAAATAGCAAGATACTTGGATTTTGATTTTCCAAAAGTATTTTATTTTCAATTTTAAAGACATTGGAGAGGAAGTTACCCAGGAACACTAGCAGCCTCCAGTTTGTGAAGCTGGTGGTCGGCAAGTCCTTTCCTAAGAGCCCCTGAAATGATTCAGTGACCTCTCTGCTGTATGCCACCTCCAGGTGCTTATGATGCGAAAAGTTCTGAAGTTGTGAAAGAACCAGTGTATCCTTTCAGAAATTACAAAGATTTACCAGACGAAAAGAACCTTCAACAAAATCTTACTGTTGACAAAGATACTACCTTGCCAGCTCCGGGGGAAAAAAAAAAAGTTGACTTTTGGATTGGAAAGGAACTATCAAAAGAATGTTCAAGACTTGAAGATGTTGGACTAGAGATCTGCATCCAGTGTTCAGGCATGTGGTGTGCAGGATAAGTGACGCTGACTCGGATCTGGAAGCTGAGCTGGAGAAGATGGTAGTGAAGGTGACTGCCAGTGTCAGGAAAAAACATCAGTGCAAGTAATACTCTGCTAGGAAAACAGCTCACTGAATTACCCAGCATTAGCAGTTTCAAAAATTTAAGTTTTCTGAAGGTGGGAACGAGAAGAATCTGAGAATTCTAAATCTTGAGCTGATGAAACTTATAAACAAAAGAGAAACTAAGATGAGGAGTATGATGGCTTAACAATAGGGCATGGAAGCCCTGGCTGGTGGCACAGTGGATAAGGTGCCAGCTTGCAAACCCAAAGGTCACTGGTTCTATTATCCAGCCAGGGCACATAACCAGGTTGCAAGCCAGGTCTCCAGCCAGGTCCCCAGCTGGAGGCAGGGGAAAGGCAACCATACATTGATGTCTCTCTCCCTCTCTACCTCTCTACCTCTCTCCCTTCCTCTCTTTCTGGAAATAATAAATAAAATCTTAAAAATAAATAAATAAATAACAATAGAGCGTGGAAGCAACACTGCAGAAAACTCTCAAAATTCTCAAAGGAGAAAGCACAACTTGAGGGGAACTTATTTCAGGACAGAAAAGATCAATGAAGAATCTTAAAACAGAAAAGCTCCTAGAATACATTGAAAGCATAAGTGGTGCCTCATATTAAGTGGAAAAATATGAGCTAGACCTTGCCCAGTGAGAAGAAAATTTGGAAGAGAAGAATCATGAAATTTTAAACCTTAAGCAATCTCTTTAGGAAAATCTTACTATGTCATCTGAACAGGTAAAGAACCTGAATGCAACATTTCAGCTGATTGTAAAGGAAAACGGAGACCTCATCAACAAGGACAGAGAATGATGGAAAACTAAATTCTGAAATGCAAAATTTGAAAGAAGTTTTTTCTTGAAAAACAAGAACATGAAAAGCTACAACAAAAAGGTTGGAAATCGATTCACTTCTGCCATGAGAGAAGGAATTATCTTTTAGTCTTCAACAGAATCTATGTTCTTTACAAGAAGAAATGATGAAAAGCGAGGAACCTTTTTGAGGAAGCTCTGGATGAGCTGGATAAATAACAGCCAAATGAGTGACAAGCTGAATACCTGCTCAAACATCTGGAAGAAGAAACAAAAGCTAGTGCTTAAGAACTGAACCTTCTTTTTAAAAAAACTGAAGGTGAAAGAAACAGAACTTAAGAAAAGTAAGCGGCTCACTCAGGCCCCCTGGCTTTTGCAGGAAAGGTATAATAGGAAGTGAAAGACCTTGGAGATATTAGAGCTCAATTGGAAAGCTATAAAGTATTAACAGTTAATGTGATGGAAGTTCCTAAGCTGAAGACCTCATTACTTAAAGAAACGTGCCCAAGGCTGAGAGAAGTGCAGAGGATTTTCAGCATCCTATATTGGCAACTGAAAGTGCAAATCAAGAATATCCAAGGATATGCAAGGAACCTCAGACCAGATTAGCACGTAAACAAGCAGAAATTACATAAATTACAATGCCTTTTTTCCAAAAAATAACTGATTTGGAGAACTACTTTAAGCAGCACAGCGAAGACGTCAAGAAGCAGCTGTTATAGGAAGAAGTAAGAGAAGGTGGCAAAGAAAATACACTAGCAGAACTAAGGAAATGAATATGTGGCATCTCCTTTATGCAGAACTAAATGATAATATAAAGCCTTTTCCGCTACAACTGGATGCATTTGAAGCTGAGACACAGGTTTTATTGAATGAGCATGGTGCAGGTCAGGAACAAATAAACAAAGATATATTTGTATGCTAAATTATTAGGTCATCAGAATCTAAAGCAAAAATTCCAGCATATTGTGAAATTCAACGACATAAATGGCCAGCTCAAATTGGAGGTGTCAAAACTCTGCTCTCAGCTTGCTAAAAGAAACCAAAACAAGAGAAAATTTAGGAGAAGTTGAATAAAGTTCTAGATATCAAACACTTTGACCCTTCAGAGGCTTTTTTTTTTTTTGAAAGTAAATTTTTGTTCTTAAAACCCCGTTAAAAGAAGGCAATACAACCTGCTGCTGAGCTCCTATGGAGTTTCAAGAATTATGCAAGTAAACATCTGAAAATTGAAGATGATTTTATTCTTATTCTTTTTATTGTTGTTGCAGTTGTTATGTTAGTAATGAATATTTTAAAATGTGTTAATATTACTTGTATTTTTATGTCTCTAAAAGCATGTTTAATATTTTTACCAATGTATCTTCTGATATTTTATTTTCTGTTGTTAGTACCTCCTCCCTTATTCCTATTTTCATCACTTCCCTCTAAATCATCAGCTGAGCTTACCAGTTATACAACTCATCCTATCAATCAACATTACTTTATTTATTTTTTAAAGATTTTTATTTATTATATTTAGAGAGAAGGGAAGGGAGAGAGGCAGAGAAGGAGGGAGACATCAATGTATGGTTGCCTTTCACCTGCCTCCAGCTATGGACCTGGCTGGAGACCTGGCTTGCAATCTGGTTATGTTGCCCTGGTGGGAATCAGACTTGCAACTTTTGGGTTCACAGGCTGGCGCCTTATCCACTGTGCCACCAGCCAGGACTAACATTACTTAAAAAATAATTGATATTATTATTTCCATATTCTGTGATTTCAAGATTCTAATCCCCAGGGTGTGTGTGTATGTGTAGATTTAATTGATTTATTTTTATTATATTTTTAATTGCCATTTAGCTCTCTTATACCACTTTCCCCTGGTAATTGCCACACTGTTGTCCATGTCCATGAGTCCTTTTACCTTTTTGCTAAATCCCTTACCCTCTGTTTCATCCCCTCATAGATGTGATGCTGCTCATTATCTATTTTGCTTCTGTTCATTATCTATTTTGCTTCTTAGTTCAGTTTGTTCATTAGATTCCACATATTAGTTAAATCATATGGTATTTGTCTTTCTCTGACTGGCTTATTTCAGTTAGCATAATGTTCTCCAGGTTTATCCATGCTGTCACAAAGAGTGAACTTTTCTTCTTTTTTATGGCTATGTAGTATTCCATTGCATAAATGCCCCATAGTTTTATCCACTCATCTACTGATGGGCACTTTGGCTGCTTCCATATCTTGGTAATTGTAAAAAATGCTTCAGTGAACATATTCTGAAACCTTCAGTGGTTTCAAGGTTCTAATCCCCAGGTTTTTTAGTTTGATCCTGGAAGGCTTTTCTAATTGAAAACTCTTAAGCTAAGACAAAACTCTTTGGCTGGTTCTTGCCCCAACTTTAATTCCTTTAATAAGGTTCCCTATGTTTTATCTATTCTCCATTTATCCAGTTTAAGTAAGAAGTAAAGCCATGTTTAATTCCATAATATTATTCCCTTTATCTCTATCCAGAGTCCAGCTGAGCTGGTTGATAATTTGTAGATACCTAGACTCTATTCCAGTTCTACTAAAATCTGAGTTTGCCTGAAAATCCACATTTTAAGCACTGCAGTTAATTATTGATACAACAGAAATTTGAGAAACACTGCTCTTAGGTAACTCTTCAGATAATTTTTCTTATACTGCTTGGCACTGATCTCACTACTAGGTATTTGATGAGTATTTCTGTAATGTGAAAAAAAAATCACACATTAAGTCATAAACTAGATTATTTATTCTCTATGCCCTCCTCTCTCTCCTCCCTACCTTCTCTCTAGAATTATAAATGGTAGTATATTATTTAGAGAGTGATAATTCTCCATCTAAAATTTATTTTAAGGCATATTTTATTGATTATCCTGTTTCAGTGTCCCACTTTCTATTCCCTTTGTTCCCTTCCTCCCAGTACCCCCACTTACCTCCCACAACCCCACCCTCCTTAGTTCGTGTCCATGGGGCATGCATATAAGTTTTTTGACTTTACCCTTTCCTACATTATTCTTAACTTCCCCCTGGCTATTTTGTACCTATCAATTATACTTCTTAATTCCTGCATATTTTCCCATTTATCTCCCTTCCCCCTCCCAGCTGATAACTCTCCAAATCATCTCCATATCTATGATTCTGTTCCTATTACAATTATTGGCTTAGTTTGTTTTCATTTTTACTTTTTAGATTCTGTTGTTGATAGCTGAGAGTTTGTTGTCGTAGTTTTGATCCTTTTTTCTTAAAGAAGTCCTTTTAACATTTCATATAATAAGAGCTTGGTGATTTATCTTGCCTGTGAAGAGATTTACCTTGCCTGTGAAGCACTTTATCTGCCCTGCCATTCTAAATGATGGAAATAGTGATCTTGGTTGTAGGTCCTTGCTTTTCCTCACTTTGAATACTTCTTGCCAGGTCCTTGTTGCCTGCAAAGCTTTTTTGGAGAAATCAGCTGATAGTCTTATCAGCTTTACCATACTACCCCTTTGTAGTATCTCTCTTATTTTCTCTTGCTGCTTTTATGATTTTCTATCTTTAAACTTTGGTATTTTAATTATGATGTGTCTTGGTGTGGTCCTCTTTGGATCTAGCTTGTTTGGGACTCTGTGTTCCCTGGACTTGTATGTCCATTTCCTTCACCCAGTTAGAGAAGTTTTCCTTCATTATTTTTTCCACATGAAAATGTAAGTTTTCAATTTCTTGCTCTTCCTCTTCTTCTGGCACTCCTATGATTCAGATGTTGGCTCATTTAAAGTTGTCCCAGAATATCCTAAGCCTCTTCTCATTTTTTTCAATTCTTGTTTCTTCATTCTGTATTGGTTGACTATTTCTTCCTATGTTCCAAATTATTGATTTGAACCCTGGTTTTCTTTCCTTCACCATTGGTTTCATGTAGGTTTTTCTTTGTTTCACTTAGCATAGCCTTCACTTCTTCCCTTTTGCATTTGTTGTGCTCAAGCATCTTGTCAAGTCTATGAGAATCTTTATCATTTTGAAATCTGTGTCTGTTAGGTTAGCTATCTCCTCATTACTTAGTTCTCCCACTAGAACCTTACTTCTCTATCTCCTCAACTTGGCAGACTCCTGTGTTTGCTTCTGTTTCTTAGGTAGCGGTGTCACAACTGTTACATTGTAAGGGGTGGAGCCTTAGGTATTTGTCAGTATGGGGTGACCTATTTCACCATGTTGTGGTGCTATATGTGGGGGGAGGGGTCTGAGAGGGAACAATGCTTCTTGCTCAGCACTTGCTTCTTTTCCAGGCACTTCTTCCACTTCCCTTATGGGACTGGTTTCTCTCTAGCTGTTGCCTGGGCCATGGTTCCCAGAGTGGGTGGGTCTATTGACATCCTAGGACCATGGGGGCCTCTAAACAAATGGACTCTGCTGCGAGACCAGCAGTTTTTCCACATACCAATCCCCCCTGGTTTCACAGTCAGAAGCAATGAGTCTTTATTTCCCCCCTGGCATTGGAATGGTGAGCTTGGTGGTCTGGGCTGGTGCTGGGAGCACTCCCTAGGTGTCTCTCCCTACCTTTTTCATTTTTTAAAGATTTTATTTATTATCTTTAGAGAGAGGGGAAGGGAGAGAGGCAGAGAGGCAGAGAAACATCAACGTATGGTTGCCTTTCACCTGCCTCCAGCTACGGACCTGGCTGGAGACCTGGCTTGCAACCTGGCTTGCAACCTGGTTATGTGCCCTCTCTGGAAATCAAATCAGCAACCTTTGGGTTCACAGGCTGGTGCCTATCTACTATGCCACCAGCCAGGGCCCTCCCTACTTTTTCTTAATGTGTGACTGCACTTTCTGCCACCTGGCCACAGCTGCTGTCACTGCTGCCACACCACGTCCTCTCTGCCCCACCTATGTCCCTCATACCTGTCTGGATGAGCATTTCTCCTTTATTTGACTTTGTTTATTGGACTTCCGTGCAACTCAGTTTTCTAGAATTTCTAGTTGTCTCCAGTTTCGAGGTAGTTGTATTCCTTTTCAGCTGTGGAGGGTGATGCAACATGTCTGCCTATGCCTCCGTCTTGGCCAGAAGTTCCCCTAAAATTTCTGATTTACGTAGTGTATTGTAAGCCACCTTTTAAAATAATATTTCCACTTGATGGGCTAATAGAGATGATGATCAACATAGCTTTTTATAATAAAGTATTTTATTGTTTTTCTTAAGTATTTTATTGGATTTAAAAAAAATAAATAACAAATAGCATAGAGCCATGGATGGTGGCTCAGTGGATTGGCACCAGCCTGAGAACTGAAATGTTGCTGGTTCAATACCCAGCCAGGGCACATAAACAGGTCTCCAGCCAGGTCCATAGCTGGAGGCAGGTGAAAGGCAACCATACTTTGATGTCTCTCTCCCTCTCTGCTTCTCTCTCTTCACCTCTCTCTAAAAATAAATAAATAAATAAAATATTTTAAAAAGAAAATGATTAAAAATATAAAATAAATAAATAATAAAATAAAATAAATAAAAACATTGGGTATCATTTGGCCCAAAAACATTGGGCCACAGGATATACTCTAAATCTTGTGGCCTGACAGACATAGTCTCTTAAAATATAGCTAGCTTTAAAACCTATTTCATACTTTACTCTCTATAAGCCCTCTGCTTCTGCCAAATTGATTTACTTTTTTATTTATTTATTTATTTAATTTTTTTCCACGTTCGCAGGTATATTTATTTTAATTGAGCACCCCTCCACCAGCTTTTAATAAACAGTTGGTCAAAAATGTGGTTGTATTATTTCACCCTAAAGAGGTGTTAATCATTGTACTTATGGTCCCATTTTTTTTGAACTGACACTTTTACCTAATATAATCGCAATCTGCCTTGAGAGTGAGATCCCAGGTGGCTGTTTTCTTTTTTCAGGTCGTTCATATTTTCTGATCTTTTACATTTCTTATGCATTATTTGTGTAATCTAGAAAACTTTTATGTTTCTCTGAGCTCTTCCTTTCTTGGAGAAACCACATGCATATTGGTAAAACTACTTTGTGTCATGGGTGGGCATTTATACACCTTCCTAGTTTTTTATTTTTTGTGAAAATTCTACTATGTCAGATAAATTATTAGACAGGCCTCCCATCTCCTCGCCCTGTTGTGGGGAAATCTCGGTTCTAAGAGGAAAGGGTCTCAGAGTAACGAAAGGACCAGGCTTGCAGGACACAATCAAACAGAGATAACTTTCATTGATCCCTAACCCGAGTGCAGGCAAATGGGAAAACGGCATCTGGGGTCAGGGCAGCCATATCTCTGCGCTCAGCACCTCTTAAAGGTGGGGTGAGGTGGGTTCTATTAAGATATTCCCTAACTTGAAGACGTATGAGCTGCTGGGAAATAGAGTCTTAGTAGTTGTCGTGCTACCCCGGGTGGGTCCCGGCAGGTTCCGCCTGGGCTTCCCGCGCATGCGCACCTGACCCTGTGCGAGTTCGCGCGCGTGCCCTGCAGCTGCCCGGCTGCGGCTCCGGGTCTGTGCGCAGGTTACCGCTGCCCGGTTCCCAGGCTCTGGCCTCGGCGGGGCGAGAACGCCACGGTCTCTGGATCTGCACATTTTCCGGTAGGGCTCAGTCTCGAGCAAGGACCTTCTGGGCGTGAACTCGGAGCCGTGGGCAGGGCGGTTGGAGCCAAAGGTGGAGGTGGAGGTGGAGGTGTTGGATCCAGGCCCGGCCTGGCGCGTCTGCAACACTGAGGCCTGGTGGAGCCTCGCGGAAGAGCGAGGTCCCCCAGGGGACGTTCTCCAGGGTGAGTTTGTTCAGTAGGCCCAGATCCCAGTGCTCTTTGAGGCGGCCTTGGTAGGCACGGAGGTGGGGACCAGGGAAGCAAGGGCTGGAGGAGCAGCCCACGGAGCCTCGGGAGCCTTGGGCAGATCAGCGGCATCCCAAGGGGTGGTGGCGCATGTGTGGCCTGGGGTCAGTTCTGATCTTTCCACCCGAGGTGAGAGAGCTGGATTCTCCTCCTGGACGGAGGACGCAAGAGTATCTGTGACGTGAAGCATTTGACTGCTTCCTGAAGCTCGGCTTATCTGGGCTGGAGGTGGGGGGCAGGCTGCTCTGGAGGGGCGCTTCCCTGACTTGTGACTTCTTGGCCTCCTGGAGATGCAAGTGGGGGTGCCCACAGCTCGGCTGTCACTTGCTCCCAGAACCATTGTTCTTGGATTTTAGTGTATGCTGATTGTCCTTGGTTCTGCCCTATGCATCAGACAGTGCAGCGCAGGATAGGTCTGCAAAGGTCATCCCCCAGAGTCTTTGTCAAATTCAGATGTACAAGTAGTATGATACTTTAGGGCTGTTGAAGTTGAGGTGCAAATATGACCAATGTCCTTGACAGTCATAGGAAGAGGAAAATAGTATACTTTGTATAGGATCTAAGAAAAGGAACAGCTGTTACTTGTGGGTTGTACAGATTTCCCAGGACATGGAAATTTTTCTTTAATAAAGCTGATATGATATGGATAGCTTTTGTCCTAATCAGTAAGTCATTGCAGTGTTTGGCTAATAGTCATTTTTGTGACCAGAGGTCCTCCTGCCCAAGGAGAACTTGATGCTTACAGTTGTTCCAGGCACCAAAACATTGTCATCCAAGTAGACACATTTCCATCTATACTGTTTAATCCAGCGATATTCCCAGTTGGTTTCTCAGTTTCTTGGCTCTGTCCTCATTGCTTTGCCACACCTGTTGGTAAAGGTTAGCCTTGACCTAATTATATTCAAATCCAGTGGACACATTTTCCAGCCCTTGACTTTGTGTGACCATGCATCTGCCTTTGACATCTATTTCTTCCAAACTGGTATTTTCTCCTTTTACTTTGCTTTTTAAATTGTTACCTGTAAGTATTTCTATGTATCTTTGAATGTTATGGGGTCTTTGAAAAAGTGGGATAACTCTTAATGCCATTCTTTCTTATATAATATCTGGCACTCAAAGATTTTGTTTTCTAAATGTTTTGTATTTCCTCTTTTTTGGGGGGGTTCTTTTCAGTCAGGATACAGAGTCCATACATTTCAGTTGGTGGAAAGATGTTTTAAATCTTTTAACAGTAACTCCACCTTTGTGCCTCTTGTGCAATTAGGAATTTTTTGGGAAGCAATTTGGTTGCTTATCTTCACTTGATGTGTACTGAGCTGTTGCAATTACAGGGACCAAAACAGACACAAAAAAAGTAAGGGGGGGAATAAAGAGTAAAAATAGTATTTTATTGCACCCCCTCCTATCCATCCTCTCCCCACAACCCCCATTATACTGTTCCCCTCTTGTTCCCACAGCAATGTTACAATCAGAAAAAAATAAATTTTGGGTGGTGGGATATGGGGGATATGGGTAAAAACAGTCAAATCACAATAGGAATTTTTCAAAATAGGTTATTCCCTTAGTTATCGCCTTCTCCCTCATCTTCAGTTCTCGTTTTCACTTCTGATTCCTTTCTTCTTCACCAAGATCTTCTTCATCTTCCATCTTCCTCATTGTCCACTTCCCAGTCATTATAACCTTCTTCATCCTCCTTTTCCTTTCCACTCACATCCTCCTTCTCACCTTCCTTTTCCTCTTCTTCATCCTCCTCATCTTTCACTGCCTGAGCATCTTCCTCCTCCTCCTCC